>JAQQSV010020383.1:0-10995 GCA_028646515.1 Pseudochirops corinnae | reverse complement strand
CAGAAAGCTTTTGAGTTTCTTTTTCCATCTGGCAAATTTGACTTTTTAAGGCATTCTTCCCCTCATTGGCATTTTGGGCCTCTTTTGCCATTTGAGTTAATCTATTTTTTAAGATATTATTTTCTTCAGTCAGGTTGTTGACTCTCTTTTCATGATTTTCCTGCATCATTCTCATTTCTCTTCGCAATTTTTCCTCCACTTCTCATTTGGTTTTCAAAATCCTTCTTAAACTCCTCTATGGCTTGTAGGAAGTCTTCATGTTTCTTGGAAGCTTTTGTTGTGGGAGTTCTGACTGTGTTGTCTTCCTCCTGTTCCATGCTTTGATCCTTTTTGTCCCCAAAGAAGGAATCTAAAGTTTGGTTGCTGTTCTTACTTTGCTTCCTTTGCCTGCTCATGTTGGCCAGTCAATTACTTGATTTTTTAGCTCTGTGGAACTCTGCTTCCAGGGTGGAAACCTCGGCCCCAAACCTCTGGGGTTTTCACAGCTTCTGGAGCTTTTGGGAGGCTGCCATTTTTTTTTACAGCCCCTACCAGCCTTGGCTCACTGAAAATGCACCTCAGGACCACCACCCAAGACCATGATCTAGATCCAGGCTGCTCAATGCAAGAGCACTTAGCCCCTGAATGATTGGTTGGCCCCCCTGCAGTCTGCAGGCCGGGAGCTCTGAAGCAGCCATGTGGAGGTGGCTGCAGGGCCCTGGCTTCTGCTGCTTCCTTGCCCTGGAGGCAGTTTGGCCAGACCACTTTTCTCTCCCAAATTTAGCTGAGTTCCACTGACCTTTCACTTTGACCTTATTTCTTATGGCTTGATAATTCTGGAAACTGCCACGGCTGCGACTGGTCCACTCTCCTGAAGGCTTCAGCTGCGGCTCATCCTGACCACCCTGGGCCAAGCCTTGGTTTCAGGTTGGGCTGGTTGTAGCTCCCAGTGTGTTGTGATGAGCTCTTCCTGCCAAACTGCCTTCAGTGGGAGATGTGTTTTGTGAGTTTTGAAGTCCTAACATTTGCTTATGGTTGTCTTTTATGGGTATTTGAGATGGCTATGTGGGAGCTGCAGAACCTTGTTGTTTCTATGTCACCATCTTGGCTCCACCCCCTCTACTCTTACTTGATTTTTAAAATCCTTTTTGAACCCTTCCATGGCCTGAGAACAATTCATGTTTTTCTTAAAGGCTTTGGATGTTGTAATTTTTACTTTGCTGCCTTCTGAGTGTGAGTTTTGGTTTTTCTTGTCACCATATAATCTTTCCGTGGTCAGAATTTTTTTCTGTTGTTTATTCATTTTCCCAGGCTATTTTTTTTTACTTTTTACTCTTTGTTAAATTAGAGCCTGTTTCCATGATTGAGCACACACTGCCCCAAGCTTCAGGGATCTTGTGCAGCTGTTTTTCAGGGAAATACGTACCTGTAATTTTCAGTTTTTCCAAGGAGTTATGATCTAAGAAGTGTATTTACTATTCTCCTGGCCAGTGCTGTGGTTTGTGAGTGACCACAAGTACTCTTTTCTGCCCTGGAACTCTGATGAGAGTCCCCACTCCACTGTGGCCACAAACGCTGATGTTCTAGTGCTCTTCCTCCCCTGCACTGCCTCAGGACTTCAACCTGGATTTGAGTATGAGCAAAGCATCAGAGTTTTGCCCCCAATGCTGGGGATAGTTCTGACCAGTTGTTCAACCCCCTTACCATCTGTGGGCTGAGAGCTCTGAAAGCAGCCACTGCATCTGCTGATTCATTCACTTCCAAGGCCTGTTCCTGATTTGCTGTGGCCTGACCTGTACTGGTGTCACTTGTACTGGACTCTGCTCCATTTTCACACTGCACAACAGACCTTTCCTGCCAAATTTTTAAGTTGTCTTTGCCTGGAAAATTGTTTCACCCTATCCTTTTATGGGTTCTGCCACTCTAGGATTTGTTTTAGGATGTTATTTAAAGGTCTTTGGAGGGATTTGGGGGAGATCTCAGGTGAATCTCTGCCTTCTCTTTGCCATCTTGGCTCTGCCTTCCTAATTTCTTTATAAAGAATTTTGAGGAATCTTTAAATTATCTAAAATCATTACCTTTGCTTGAAATTATTAGTCTTTGCCAATTTTTTAATAGAAAGAAGAAAAAGTTAATGTCTGTAGGTTACTGTGGCTAGAATGTCTTTCAGCCTGAAGAGGCCTTACTCATCTACAGATGACCATTATAGTAAGAACCATATCCACTATTTATAAAGTTTAGAATCTGAAATCAAAACCTAGGATAAGACAAGTTGATAACATCCCTTTATTATGCATTTTTCCCTTATTGTTCTAATCTTGTGATTTTCAAATGGTTATAATATCTTTTAATTTATAAGGCAGCATTGACTCTTCTAGCAAATTGATTTCTATCCAATTAGTGGTATGTTTTCACTAAATCTGTATTATGAATCTGTTCTTTCAGTATGGCACCAAGGTTTTTGATATGTGAGAGCTTGCTCCACCTGAATGTATATTAGTGGCAGAGCCTTAAATTAAGGTTTCTAGATGCTTTTATGGTTCAGGAAATCATCTAAAATAAATTCAGAAGGACCACAGGAAATTTAAGATTTGTTTGTGGCTGACCATCAGATGTCTCTAAAGTCAGATATTTAATGATGGGGAAAGAATATGCTTTTTGTGTTTTTCTGCTATATGGAAGTTTGTTACTGATAAATGTTAAGTAAAGACGATAATAGTAACATTTTCAGTCTATTTGTGTCATTTGGTAGGTATTCCATTGGAAGAAGAGGAAGAAGAAGAGGAAGATACGTCATGGACTAGCAAACTAAAGGCACTGGTACATAAAATCAAAGGGCCACCAAAGCCAGAGAAGGAACAGCCAATGGAGGAGGAAGAACAGTGCCCAAGTAAGTGTTTATCCAAGGCTCTGTGAACCAGCCTTCAGGTTTTTGAAGAGAAGGCTAACATACTTTGTAATAAAGGTTGGAAGCCAATGTGGGCTGCTCAGTCTTAGAAAAAACACTGAGTATTGTTGGAACACTTAATGGTGGTATTATTGGTTTATATTTTGAGTTATGCTTTTCTTCCCAAATTATAAATTCATTTCAGATAGAGTCTTTGAAAACCCAAAAGAACTTGTCTGGTCTGAGTAATCTGTGGTCCATCTACTATGAGAAGCAATGTAGTATTATGAAAAGAGTGCTGCACTTGGAGTGAGGAAAGATCTGTTTGACTGCTGCCTCAATCACTTACTATGTGACTGTGACCAAGTCACTTATTCCCCCTGTTTCTTTCTCTGCAAAATAAGGATTATAATACTTAAAATGTGTATTTCAATAAGACTGTAGGGAAGGTCAAATGACTTCGTAAGCTTCAACATATTAGGTAAATATCAATTATTGTTCCTATCATTCAGTAACTTTGTATTTTGCCTTCTTAAATGTTCCAGTTATTACTTTTTTTCTTTTTAATTATTACAGATTTTAGGCCCTGTGCATTTTGGCTTCTTGACATAGTACCAAAAACTGCCTTGGTGAGAAACTCAAATAATAGGTCAAAAGAGGTAGTAAAGATAAGACATGATTTCCCTTGAGTCAGATTTTGGTGGTATAGGACATGGGGCCTGGAAGGCAGAGCTAATAAATTAGGATGAAAAGGAGTATCTGAGCCCACAGAGGGAAAAAGATAATTCGTATTTATGTAACATTTTAAGGTTTGCAAAAACAGTTTCTTCAGAATAATTTTATGTTGTATCTGCATTTAACAGATGAGAAAACTGGAGCTCAGAGAGGCAGAATTTTGCAAAAGGTCCTGCATTTAGTGGCTGAATTGTAGTTTGCACACAGGTTCAAGTTTTCTTTTAGATATACCATGTTGCTTCCTCATAGGATATCAAAAATATGGGTAAACACATATATCTCATAGGGTTTTCTATTTCAGAAGAAAATTAAGATAAATTCCTTTAAGACAAATTCCTTTAAGATAAATTACTTTCTTTTTTAGGCTATGTTATTATTTTCAGCTTTAACTTTGTCTTTCCAGTGAGGAGGGCCTTGATTCCAAAAGGTATATATGAAAGGTTTGATACACAATACATTGCATTTACCATCAGCTATTTTTTAAATATTGTCAACCCTTGTCCAGATTCATTTCCAAACCCTTATTTTATAGATGGCTCCTGTCTTACCCCATGCTGAAACAAGATCATAATTTGTTCAAGATAATAGAAGACAGTCTTTAAACCTATCTCTTAACCATTAAAACATGCAAGTGTAAAATTGTTTGATAATTATATATAATTATTACCCAGCTTTGTACAGACTTTTCAAATTTGTCATTGACTTAAAGTAGAAGAAAGTTCATGGATTATATAAAGTTACATTTTATCTTATTTTCTGCTCAAATCAATCTTGGTACATGCCTTCAAAAGCACAAAGTAGAGAAATACTGTCTACGACTGATATTGGTTTGTCTAAAAATATTTCTCTGGGATTCATAAGACTTTTTCCCCATTAGTGACCTTTCCTCTTTATCAAAATGCCAGCAAAGAAAGAGTTAACACCATTTATCAGTAAAAGCACTGAAACTTATATAAGAAGATAGGGAAGTTTTAGAAGTAGCTGGAATCACTTTGTCACTTGGATCCTTGACATCATTCAATCAGTCACAGTCAATAAACCTGAATTTATTAAGCCCCTTTTGTGTGTGAGAAATTGTGCTAAATTTGGGGGATACAAAGAAAATGGAAAGGATGGGAGAGAAGAATACACTGGGAGACAAAGAAAAGGAGAGAAAAATGGTGAAAATTCTCATATATTTGAGATGTACAAGCAAAAGTCTATAGAATAAGGAGAGAATAGGGGGATCCTGGTGATATTTAAAATTCACTCTCATCTGAACTTGTCAAAGAAAGAAGAATACATATAAATGCATAGTTAAATACAGAAATACATTTCTCCAAGAGAGAAATAGGAAAGAAAGGGCTAAGGAATATAGAGGGTATATGAGAAAGGGTAGATTAATGGAGGTATTGGAAGCAAAACAATCTCTTAAAGACAAGATGGGAAAAAAGAGAAGAAAAAATATAGCAATCTCAACTGTAAATATGAATGGGATGAACTCACTCATAAAATGTAAGGGGACAGCAGAATCTATTAGAAACCAGAATCTAGCAATGCATTGTTTTAAAAAAAAATTCTTGAAATAAAAAGATAAATAGTGTTAAAAGGATAGAACAAAATCTATTATACTTCAGCTGTGGTAAACAAAAAAAAAAGGCAAATTGTAGCCAATATGATCTTAGTCTCTCAGTGAGCAAACATATATTAAGCACCTAGTACATGTCAGGCATTGTTCGAAGTACTGATCTTAAAGTAACAGCAAAAATAGACCAAATTGAAAGAGAGAAACAGTGAAACTACATTTTGCTAAAAGGTATAATAGACGATGAATTAATATCAACATTAAACGTATGAATCAAATGTTTAATCCAATATCGTTGTAGCATGCTAACTTGATTTACCAACATCTTTGAAAAATGCATTAAAGAAAAGATCATTTTAAAACTCTTTCTTAAATTTTTAGCAAGATTTCTTTCATGTTATTAGTGATTTGACTTCAAACAAATGAAGCTCCCTTACATATTTTCTCCAAGTCTCAAATGTAATTTGATAAAATGATAAAAACAGGTTATATTTGGATTACAATTTCTAGGAGATCTGAGAGGTTTGGGATTGTTTTATTTGCCTTTCTCTTTTTGTTGTCTGATGTCATCTAGGGTGAAATCCTTTCTTCTGATGAAATAGCTCAGGGTTAACCAATTGTTTGCCAGAAATTATACTTGTATTTTATACAGCTGCTCATTAAATACATTGTTATTAGAAGAAAAATAACAAAAACAAACAAACAAAAAAGGAAATGGAGGACCTGAATAGTATTTCCGAAAAGTTACTTATGATAGCCCTTTAGAAAATATTCAGTGAGAAAAGGAGTATACCTGTTTTTTAGCTATGCATTGCACCTTTACAGAAAAATTTACCATGTACTAATACACAAAACTCACAAGTACAGAGAAGCAGAAATATTAATTATTTGTGCAATAAATTTAATGCAATAAAATTATATTCAGTCAAGTATCTTTGAAGGAAATATTAAAAATTAATTGGAAACTAAATAAAAATAAACCCTAAACACATAACTTCGTCAACAATAATGAAAACAATGAGACAATATATCAGAATATTAGGGATGCAGTTAAAGCAGTATTTAGGCAAATTTTTATATCACTAAATATTTTCATCAATGAAAGAGAATAAGATAAAATCAGTGAATTGTCCATGTTGCTAAAAGTTTTTGAAAACCAACAAATTAAAAACCCTTAATTAAACAACAAAAAAAATCCTTAAAATCAAAGGTGAGGTTAACAAAGAAAAACAAAAAAATGAATAAACAATATTAAACACTTTAAAAAAAAATTAATAACAACAGCAAAATTGGTAAGGCATTAGCTAACATGATGGAAGAAAACCACATTACCAGTATCAAAATGAAAAAAATTCACAAGAAAAGAAGAAATAAAGAACATTATTAGAAACTTTTCCCCAACTAAATAAAATATTTATCAAAGTATATAATACCCAAGTTAACAGAATAATTAATAGAGAGTTTAAGCCAACAGTATAAAACTCAAATACAAATAGATCATTGAAGGCTGCATATCGACTTAGGAAAAACACAAGTTAATATTATTTCTGTTTTATTGTATTTTTATTTATTTTGTTAAACTTTTCTCAATTACATTTTAGTCTGATTGGGACAGAGTTTTGCCTACTTGACCAGGAGTTTGACACCTCTGATTTACACAATCCAATTTCAAAGGAATAAATTAAAGAAGCCAGAAACAAACCTCCACCAAAAAAAAAAATACCCAATGCCAAATGGATTCACAAGTGAACTCTATAAAACATTCAAAGAACAATTAATTCCATTATTACATAAACAGTTTGAAAAATGTGAAAGAAAAGATTCTTTCAAATTCCTTCAGTGGTGCAGATGATGTCTTAATATATAAACCAGAAAAAAAAAATTTCTAAAGAACAAAAACTATAGATTAATACCCCTAATGATTCTTCTGTACTTTCCTTTATTAGTCCTGAAATAAATCAAATTCATAAGTGGAAGAAAAAAAAGGTGTCTTTAATGAAGATTTTAAGAAGTTATGAGCCTGGATCACCCATATATTTCAGTACATTGATGTCCCCCAAGAAAACTTAAAGAAAAGTGTTTATACTTTCTGAAGAAAAAGATGGGGCAGGGTGGAGTGGTCATGTGAGGAGCAAGGCATGGTCAGGAGGCCCCAGCCCCCCTTAGCAATCAGAGCAAGAAAAGTCACTTTATTCTGATTGTTTTACCCATCAAGATCAAACTCACCATAAATCTTAATGAAAAAGGCAAGGACATTTTATAGCTGTGGCTAGCCCAAGATCATTCTGTTTATGGAACTAGTGATTTGCCAAAAGTATATAATCTGCATCTGTTCTAATTCTTTTACAACATGGTCTTTAATATTGAAGTTGCATGCTCATTTAGAATGTTTTGCAGACTATAGTGCATATGTTCCCAGAGTGGGCAATTACCACCCAAAGTGGTAATTGTGATAGCGGGGTGCTGGAACAGTATTTTTTTTTTTTGAAATGACACAAATTAAAAAAACAAATTGTTAAAGGATTGAAAAAAGTAGATTTCCAAGAGGTCACTGAGTAGTTTTTTTTTAAGGGTTGCTATAAGCCAAATAAGTTTGGGAATCCATAAAGATTGCTCTGAACCTAATTTCTGCCTGAGTGTTTTCCAATTTTCCTAGCAATTTTAATCAGATGGAGAGTTCTTTCCTTAGTAAATTATGTTTCAGGTTTATCAAACACCAGGTTTTTGAGTTTCAGCATTTCTGATACTTCCTCAGCTTTTCTTTTCAATTATTTTATTTCTCTGTTGTTGTTGTTGTTTTCTTTAACAATACCAGATGTTTTGGATGACTGCAGCTTTATGATATAGTTTAAGATCTACAATTCCTATTCTCTCTTTGTCCTAATCTCTTGTCCTTACACAAGTGAGCATAATATATAAGGCAGTAAATGCTACCAAGTGTATTAAAAATGGAAGAGACAGTATAGTAAGACTGAGTCTCGAATCAGAGTCAGAAAATAGCTCTGTGGCCTTCTAGCCTTGTAATCTTGAGCTACTCACAGGATTGTAGGATTTATAGCTAGAAGGTACCTTGAAATCATTATTTCAGCCCTCTTATTTTTAGAAAAGAAACTGAGCCCCATGGAGTTTGTGATATTTATAAAGTCAGAATATGGACATCATCAGAACTAGTATTAAAAACCAGGGCCTGATTCTGAAACCCATATTCTTTTTACTACATCACAGTATCTTTCGAAATTCTCTTCTCTAAGCAAGGTGCAATAGAAAGAGAACTGAATTGAGATTTATAACCAAGTATTTGCTGATTCTCCCTCCCCAAGTCAAGATGGTGACAGCTCTGCTTCAGGATTCTAGGATACCCTGAGATGTTTGTGGGTGACTTTTCTCTACTTGCTCAAGTACCTACCTGCTGCATTCCTCCTGGGCCTCCATCACCACCATTATTAGGTGCCAGTGTTCAGTCTCCAGTTCTACTAAATAGTTTAAAATCATCTGGCTTTTACAAAGGTACATTTATTTCAAAGATGTAGCAAAAACAACCTGCAAACATTTCTTTCAACACCTCCAAGGTATACTTTATCTGTATCACTTCTATCTCTGGGAAAATAGGCTCAAAATTTAACTCAGTTCTTACCAAGTTCATGCCCAGATATAGTTTGCCTGCCTGACCAATCTTTCTCTCAGCTTCCACTTGCCTCAGTCCAAAAGTTCTCTCTCAGATGTTGCTCCTGGCCCTTTGGGGCATTATTGCTGGATTGGCCATAAGACCTGACATAGATTCTGATTCCTAGATTCTTGTGGTTCTCTGTCCTGACCTTTCAAAACTCCCAAAATCAGAGAGTTTGCTCCCTTCACTTAGAACAGAAGAGAACACACACAGAGGCTAAGTATGGTCTTTTATTCAGGAATACATGACCTTGATGGAGAGACATTGTCTCTCAAGATCCTGTGTCCAACAGATCCACGAAGAAGGCAGTCTAAAACCCTTGCCAAATAATTTTACATACTACCTCTTTTGAACATCACAAGCAGATGAGGTAGACAGTTTAAGTAATCCTCTGATACTTTCATGGATCCATGATTTCATTGGTATTTGTTCCACTGATGTTGATTACAGTTCCTCTTTATTTTAGTCATTTGTAAGCATCTGTGGATAAAACAATTCACTTTTCTAGCCTTCAAGTGATCAGGCTATCTAAAATCAGGTACTTAGACAATAATTATGTAGTCCATCAATGAAATTATAATGAAAGACTTTTAACCTTAGTAGGACTGTATGCTCTACTGATTTAACCCTTGAAAACTCAGGGACAAACCAACAGAAGAGTGAGGAATTGAAGTATGATTTTAATCAAATGTATGTTTTTACAAATAGTGAAACTAAGGCTTAGAGAGCTTATGTGACTTGCCCAAAGTTATTTGATTGATGAGGGATAAATTCAAGAATTGAAACCCAATGTACTTTGATTCTAAGTCTAGAACTTTTTTTGCTCTGTGTCCTGCTGCCTGTGGAAATTCCGTTCTTCCTTAGATTAATTCACTATAATGAGAAAGAATTCTATGGAATCTTCCTTTATCCTGACTTTCCCATCAGTGCCTGAAATTCATCTCTTCCCTATTAAAGTATCTGATAGCAATTTGTGTGGACCTTCCTTCAATCATAGTCTGCTATGTATAACTCTCTATATTTATTGAGTACTTGTCTTATCTCACTTTTAGTTTGTAAGGTGTTTGAGGGCAGGGACTATGCCATTTTTTCATCTTTATATCCTCAGTACCTAGTATAATGCCTTGCATATAGTAAAGAACTAATAACTGTTTATTATATAAAATTCTCATTTGTTAGTCTTCTTTTCAAATATACCTAGAAGTTATCATTGCCCTTGATCTCTTAAGTAAGATAATTCCTTTCCTTTTCTTTTTATCAAGCTAACCAAATACATAGACTTCCCCCTTTAAGAAGTCTGTGTAAAGTAGTAGGATGATTCTCCTTATATAAAAACTTCAGTAGTGCTTGGATCCGTGACTAGAGTGTGGTGTAGGTAGTATTCAGTGTAAGAATTCAGAAGAGGAAGAGATTAATGTGGTGGTCTTTTCTCAGTAATTATCCTTTTTTACCCTTCTACTGCATTAAATATTGTTAACTACATGGTTACTCTTCCCTCTCTGGGCTTTCATGACATTACTCTCTTTCTTAGTTCTACTCTAATCTATATAACCTATTCTTATAAGTTTCTTTTGCTAATTGACCATCCATGTCATGTCCCTCGAAGTGAGTGTTCCCAAATACTCTGTCCTAGGCCCTCTTCTTTTTACACACATTCTGGTAGCTCTCATGAGTATGTAAACTGAGGCAGACACTCTCTTGAGGGAATTTAGATCTTTCTTTCCCCCAAAGGGAAGAATGCCCAGAGAATGCAAAGTCCAGTTCTCTAGATTTAAATCCTCTTTTTCCCTGAAGGGAGGAAAACCAGAGGAAGCCGATGCCTGTGAAATTAAAGAAAGGTTTTTATTAAGCAAGGAAGAAGGAAAAAAAAGCATATGCATTGGTACTATCCAGCCTGTGCTGAACAGGTTACCATGTAATGTATGGATTCCTTTTAAACAAAGGAAAGTAAGGAATTTGGGAAAGGTGGGTTTAGAAAGGAATGAATCAGTGAGTCCCATTCCTAAGGGGTGTAACAGTAAGCATCCTAGCATACCTAGGGCGGCTACTAGCACAGGTTCTTAGATCTGCTTTTCTAAAGGAAAGCAACTCAAAATGGGTTAATGTTTTCACTTTAATCAATCAAACATATATCATTTACCTAGTTCAGGGGGAAAAGTCAGC
>JAQQSV010020382.1:0-10995 GCA_028646515.1 Pseudochirops corinnae | reverse complement strand
TAGCTAGAACATTTATTTAAATACCAGAAAACTGAGTTCCACAACCGGAAAGTCAAGGCCGACATAGTAGTTATGAAGTTGGCACATGTAGTCAAAGTAGTAAACACCCACATTCTCAAGCCTTCAAAACAGGACAGGCTACCTCAGGCAAAGATCCTCCTCTACTCACTCACGACAACTGCTCTGTGTCCAGGCAACTAGCTCCCAGCAGCTCTGGCCCCCCACAGTTCCCATCCCTGGCAGTCCTCAGCAGGAGTCCTTAGCAGAGATTCTGGCTGGCTCAAAAAAGGAGTTTGTGCCACAATCACAGCCCCCACCGCTGCTTGCAGTCATCATGGCACGGGCTCTAGCTTGGCTCTGGCCTTCTCTTGCTCCACCCCTTCCTGCTATGTCAGCAAGTTCAAGGGGCATGGAAGATCTTCAAATCCCAGTATCATTACATTTGGCCAAAGTCAGATGGCTAGTAAGTATTAAATATCTAAGGCTGAATTTAAACTCAGGTCCTCCTGACTCGAGGGCTTGTGTTCTATTCACTGCGCCACCTAGCCACACCTCAAATGATCTTCTTATGGCGTGGTCTCTAGACCCCTGAACATCTCAGTCATCTTCAACTGTGTATATTCTGGCTTGTCAATATCCTTACGAAAACATGGAATCCTATCTGCCACTTCTCTCATTCTGAACATTGTGTAGCCTGGTCATATTTGTTTTTTTGGTTACTACATCATATCATTGACTCATTTTGAACTTGCAAAACAGTAAAACAGATTTTAAGTAATTTGCTTGTAAGATTTAAATCCTTATAACCAGACTAAAATAAATAAATAAATTCAGACTCTTTCATCACAGGCCTGGGTCACATTTGCCAGTACCCCCTCCATGTTCCCTTAAAACCATTTGATAACTTTATTTCATTCTTCATGATCACTAGCTTAAGAAAATAAACATTTGTCTTCAGGAGACACCCCAAGTTCCCCATAAACCAAGTTTCCATAAAGGAGAATAAAATAGAGATGCATAATAAAATCAGGATCATTGTCTAATTTCATTTTTCCCTTGTTAGGCTTGGCATAATGACTAGAACATTGCCCTGGAGTCAGGAGAACCTGAGTTCAAATCCAAAGTTAGACACTTACTAACTGTGTGACCCTAAGCAAGTCACTTAACCATTTTATTTTATTTTATCTATTTATCTATCTATCTATCTATATATCTATAGATATATAGATATATATTTTGCTTTTTGGAGGAGGGAAGGCAGGGCAATTGGGGTTAAGTGACTTGCCCAAGATCACATGGCTAGTAAGTGTTAAGTGTTTGAGGCCAGATTTGAACTCGGGTCCCCCTGACTCCAGGGCCAGTGCTCTGTTCCACTTAACCATTTGTCTCTATTTCCTCATTTGTAAAATGAGTTGGAGAAGGAAATGGCAAAGCACTCCAGTATCTTGGCCAAGAAAACCCCAGATGGAGTCATGAAGAGTCTGACACGACTCAACGACAATAACCAGCACAGCTACAAATGTAGGACGTCTCAGCCCATAAACACCAAGAAGACCAAGGCTGGGATGGTTGTGATTTTTAAAATATATTGCTTGACGTGAGTGCTTATGTGATAGGACTCCAATATGGGGTCACTCAATGACAGGCAGCCTGTGTGTTTGTATGCTTTGGGGTTTTTGCCTGCTTGATATGCCCCACGGTAATAAAAACTCATGCTTCTACCAGCTTCCCAAGTATCAATTTTCTATAAATACTCAAACTCTGGTCTTTGCTCTAATCCAAGCCATGAGGCTAAATGAAGCAAAAGTGTTTTCCGATAAGGACGTTATCAATAACTAGATCCCTCCTAGTAACATGACGATGAAGAAGATGACAATATAATCATCAGTGCTCCCTAAACAGCTGCTCACCCCTTGCTCCCCCATATCTCTCCCATAAGGCCTTGTTTTCCCAGTATGACTCTGTTCTTTAGCTCATGATGCAAACATGTTAGCAGAGGGGTGCTGTGGGATGAGTCCTGGATTTGAATTCAGAGGATTTTGGTTCCACCCCTAGTCCTGCCACGTACCCATGTAAACTTGGGCCAATCAGTCTCCCTGAACCCGTTTCCTCATGCATAAAATCAGTAGGTTAGACATGATGGCCTTTAAGTTCACTTTCAGCTCTCTGTCTAGAATCCTATGACCCCTTCTAGCTCTAAATCGATGAAGCCATGAAAAGGTAGCATGTTAAACATTATCATCTATTTACATCTCCATTGACTTAGTTGTGTTAGCCACAGCTTGGAAGGGACCTATAGGAATGAGGGCTGGATATTAGTACATTTTGAAGTAGGGCAGGATCAAGAAGGAAGGTCCAGAGGATGAGGCACTGTTTGACAAGCAGTTTGGCTATGAAAGGGTGGGAATGCCCCAAAAGGGAGATGAAAGGATCCTTAAGATGAAAATCTCTTACTTCACTAAAGGATTTAGATTCCAAACACCCCTCTCCCACTTATAGGAATATAATTGGAATTTCAATGAAAATAATACTGTAGTTTGTTATCTCAGCTCTTAAATTGTGACAATGGGACATGTATCTTCAAAATCAGCAGATAACTGAGAATACTACCATCATGGTGGTGGGGAGAAGGAATGAGCTGGAGATAAATCCCAAAGCTTCGTTTGCAGTACAAATAACACTGTAAATTAGTGTCACTGGAGACAACCCATGGCCCTGCCTTTTCTTTATCTGGTTAGTTTCTAATAAGAGGTTGTGCGCTTCTAGGGATGAGAGCAGTATGACTCTATGGTAGTTTTTAATTGTTTGGGCCATTAGGTGACACTATCTTAGACATTCAAAATATTTATTTCCAAAGGAGTCACTGGGAAGTTCTAAGGGGTTAGCAAAGAACAAAGCAGGTGAATTTCAACATGGTCGTAGTGGTTTCAGATAGGAGGGGTCAAATAGACTATTAGGGCTTGAAATGGTCTTAAAACCATCTAAAAAAACTTCTCAACTTCATTTTTTAAAAACTAGTTTATTAATGGGGAACAGGTAGACAAGAAAGGGCATATTTTCATTGATTAAAAAAATATAAAAATTATAAAGAAAAAAAAGAAAAAGTAACAGTTTATCTTAAATACTTGCTGCATGGAGAGCAGAGGGGCAGTTTCATATAATGGGTAGCCTCTTAAACATACTGTATGTATGCTCCCAAAGGAAATCTCTAAGACTTTAAGTTGCAGAGCCGATTAAATTGGTAGTAGGAACTCCCTCACTGGGAGTTTCTAAAACAAACAAAATTATGTCTGGTCCACAAAATGTGCACAGCATTATAATAGGCTGGGAGAGGTAGAAGTTTAGTGAAAATAAAACTTCTTGTCCTCATGGACCCTATCTATAGGAAAGATGTGACATATACACAGGTGACTGTAATGAAAAAATAAAATACAAGTACAAACAGTGTGAAAGGGGCATGTGGGTGCACTGTGTTGTGTTTTGCTCAGTAGGTTATGGTTGTTCACATGGCTCTGTCTAGATATGATTTGCAGGGAGGCAAGAATAGATATTTTTAGTGTCTTCCCTAATCCCTTCTCCAAGAGATACTTTAATTCCTGTCAGGAGGAGAAACAAAAGGTTGGGTCCAGAGGTCTGCTCTCCTCAGAAAGTAGGGTTACTAGACCAGAATTATATCTATTTTCTCCCTTAAATGTTATCAGGTTCAAGCTGTGTTTCTGATCAATACCCCTTAATAGGAAAGGAGTGCCCTACACTATATTCCAACACTTGACCCAAACCCTACCACATGCAAGTTCTCCAATGAAGACACATAGTGAATAGCAAACAAATCCATTTATCCAAGTCAAGAGAAAATATATATAGAAGAATATATACCAGATAATACACAGTGCCTCTTCCATTGAGAGCTAAATAGCTCACCAAAGAGAGAATCTCAGATCTCAGCCAAGAAGAAATGTCTCAGTCTTTAGTATAGTAAGCTGAGGATAGGGACATGATAAAGATTCCTGACTTTTCTCCATATCATCTTCTTTTCAATCTCTTTCTCTCTTCAGGGATTTGAAGAGAGGTTAGAACCACATGTCTTCTCTCTTGAAGCTGGAAACCAGAAGCTAAGGTTATCTCTTCTCTCTAGCTCTCACCAATTCTACCCCTCATTCAGGCATTGAACAATCAATCTCCACTAATGAAGAGAGTCTCATGTAAATGGATCTTTAAGCCATGATTTATATAAGGGATATAGGGGAAGGGTTAGGACTAGATGGGGAAGAGACTTGTTAATGACTTTGGGGGAACTAGGAAGAACTTTATGGAGAAGGAGGCCTTTGATTCAGATGGATAGAATTATAATAGGTAAAGAAAAAAAAAGAAAGGTATAGATTTAACACAGAGAATGGCAAAAGCAAAACGATGGAGGCAGGAGGAAATGGGAAGTAAATTGGAATGTCTATGTCAGAGTGGAAGGATAGATCTCGACAGGTAGGATGGTGCTAGTAAGTGGAAAGGCTTGAGTTTTGAGCTATGGAGTTTCACTCCATCACAGACTCAGATTTGGAAAAAAATGGCTGTTGTTCCACCTTTTTTTTTTTTAGTCATGTCCAACTCTTCAAGACCCCATTTGGGGTTTTCTTGGCAGAGATACCAGAGTGGTTTGTCATTTCCTTTTCCAACTCATTTTATAGATGAGGAAACTGAAGCAAACCAGGTTAAGTGATTTGCCCAGGGTAACACAGCTAGTAAGTGTCTGAGGTCAAATTTGAACTCAGGAAGATGAGCTTTCCTGACTTGAGGCCTGGCACTCTATCGACTGTGCCATCTAGCTTCCTGAATATACCTGAATATTCCTAGATATACTGAAGAGATATCAGAGAACAACCAATCTACCCACATGTGAACAAGAATCCCTTCAACAAAATCCCCCCAAAGTTATCAAGCAGCCTTTGCTTAAAGACCTCAACATCTTGAGGCAGTCCATTCCATGTTTATATAACTTCTATATAACTCTTTTTATATAATTCCAATGGTTTTCTTATATCAAATCTATATCTGCCTCTGCAGTTTTTGTTTGTTGCTGCCTCAGTGGCCAAGCAGAGTAAGTTAAAAACAGAAACAGAAACAAACAAAAAAAAAACAACTCCATTTGACAATCCTTCAAAAACTTTAAGACAACTATCATGTTGCACATCTCCCCGAGTTTCTTTTTCCTTCACCAAGCTAACTATCCTTAGTTCCTTCAACTGATTCACATGGCAAGAACATCTCATTCATACGGCATCTCCAGTCATCCTGATCTATATCTTGCCACTGGACCCAATTGGCTCCAGAAGACAAAGTGAAGCTGGTGACTCTGCACAGCCCTTTCTGACTTTAATTCACTTGCAAGTCATGACATCACCCTCCTGATGGCATGGTCCCCTTTGAGAACGAAGACAACAAACAAACGATGGCATGAACACAAATCCTTTCACCATCCCAGTTGCTCTCTTTCAAACCCTCTCCAGATTTATCAACAAATTTTCTAAAATGTGACCCACAGAGCTTAAAATGCTTTAACTCCAGACATTGATTGAAGTATTCTTTTGACCAGAGTCGTACAGGACTGACATTTCTTTAATACTGGACACTATGCCTTTCCAAATGAATCTAAGATGACATCAGCTTTTGGAGGGGCAGGGGTGAAACTATTGACTCAAACTGAGTTTGAAATCCACTAAAACCCTCAGATTTTTTTCCTAATTAAGTGGCCAGTAGTGTCATAGAGGATAAAATGCTGTATCAAGAAGATCAGAGTTTAAATCCTGTCTCAGATTCTTCTTATCTCTGTGACTCTGGGTATGTCACTTTTAATTCTCTTTGTCTTGCTTTCTTTATCTATAAAATGGAGATAATAATAGCATCTTCTACAAGGATTATTGAGAGAGTCAATTAAAAGTGCTTTGAAAATCCTATTATTATGGCAGCAGCTAATTGGTACAGTGAATAGAGCACTGGATTTGGGCTCAGGAACACCTGAGTTTAAATCTGACCTCTAACACTTACTAGCTGTGTGACCATAAGGAAGTCTCTTAACCTCTGTCTGCCTCAGTTTATTGATCTGTAAAATAGAAATAATAATAATAATAATACCTACCTCCCAGGGTTATTGTGAGGATAGAATGAAATAAGTGCCAAGTTCTCTCCTAATAAAGAAATACTATTATTTTTTATCATTAGGTAGATTACTTTCTGGCTACCATCTGTCCTACCTTGTATTTGTGGAGTTGTTTTGTTTTTAAACCAAGTAAAAGATTATGTTTATCCCTATTGAATTTTATTGTATAATATTTGGCCCCATGATCTAGGTTGTCAAGAATTTTGGGGGTCCTTATTTATTATCAAGCATTTTAGCTATCCCTCCCAGCTTTGGGTCATCTGTAAACTTGATTAATGTGCCTCTATCCAAGTAATTTGTTAAAATGTTAAATTGCACAGAGATAAGCACTAATCCCTATGACACTCTAGTAGAGACCTTCCAAGTTAGCATTGACCCATTAACAACTACTCTTTGGGTCCAGCCATCTAACTGTTTTGAAATATCTGTTAATAACTGTGTAGGCTAGGGACAGCTAGGTAGCACAGTGAACAGAGCACTGGCCCTGGAGTCAGGAGGACCTGAGTTCAAATCTGGCCTCAGACACTTGACACTTACTAGCTATGTGACCTTGGACAAGTCACTTAACCCCAATTGCTGTAAAACCAAGCACTAGCAGCTTTTCAGAAAATGCTAGTGTGAACAGCTTTTAAGGTTCTGATTACACAGTATAGTGAACACTGTATTTAATCCATAATAAATCAAAGCAAAACATTCACAGTAAATCAAAGTACAGCATTCACAATGTTACAGCTTATCACAGAAAATCAAAATATAGCATTCACAACAACTTATCACAGAAAATGGCCACATAGTTTCCACTACAGTGGTCACAAAGTTTTGAATAAAGAACAATCATTTAGTAACTCAAGCATGCACAAAAATCCTTAATTCAATCACAAAGTACAATAGTCAAAGTTTTCCATTCATGGAGCATACTAGGTTACAAATCGATTACTTATTCAGTCATCAATCACTAAGTACAATCATTCAGTCAATCAATCATCCTTCATTATTCACTATTGAATCATAAGAAAATACATAGACCCTCTACCCCTAGGTCACTAATAAATTCACAATTTCTCAGTCAGTACACAGTACCTAAGTAAAGCCTTCTTTCAGCTTGACTCGTGGTGGTTTCTCAGATTCCCTGGATCCCCTTCCATGGTCCCAGATCCTACCTGGATTCACCAAACTGTCATCTGGATTCAACAGCAGACAGCTCCCAGGTCTTTGTCCAGCTCTCTGTGTAGTTCCTGCTCCACATGGGAGCTCACAGTGTCCAGTCCATATCAAATCCTTCACAGTCTCTGTTCCTGGGAAGACAAGGCTTAACAAAGCCACAAACAGACATAGACATAGCCACAACAGACACATACCAGCATCACCGTCATGCTTTCTCAGTCTTTGGAAGCTCTGGCTGGCCCTCAGAAATCCTCTACAATTCCTCAGCAGCTCTGGCTGGCCCTCAGCTCTGACTGGCTCTCAGAAATCCTCAACAACTCCAGCTGGCCCTCAGACTCATCAGAGGTTTCACCTGGTTCCCAAAATCAAAATAACTCTACCTAGGTTTTCAAAATCAAAATCATTCTCTCAAACCTGGGAGGGGCTTTCCTCTTCAGCCTCCATTGAGCCTGCTCCAAGAAAATCTCACTCTCCCTCTCTGGACTTTTCTTGTACATACACAGCATTAGCTTCCTGTTTTAGCCAACCCCTTCCTGTTACATCAGCAACTGGAGACCTGAGTTCATATCTTCTGTTTCCCCAACAGAGGCTTGATCAATTACTAAGTGCTAAGTACCTGCACATTTTCCATAACAAAGGGATCTTCAAATTCAAATTATATTACCATTACAATTGCCCAGCCTTCCCCCCTCAAAAAGCCAAAAAAAAAAAAAAAAGAGTAATTAACCCATCTAATTTTGGGGTGGCTAGGTGGCACAGTGAATAGAGCACTGGCCCTGGACTCAGGAGGACCTGATTTCAAATCTGGCCTCAGAAATTTACTAGCTGTGTGACCTTGGGCAAGTCACTTAATGCCAATTGCCCTGCCTTTCCCCTTGCAAAAGAAAAAGAAAAAAAAAACCATGCAAGCTTCTAGCCCACATCTCTCTCTCTCTCTCTCTCTCTCTCTCTCTCTCTCTCTCTCTCTCTTTCTCCCATAAAGATAACATGAAAGATTATGTCAAATATTCTTCTAAAATCTAAGTAAAAGCAACTATCTAGTCACTGAAGGATGAGAAAACACGAATATAATAGAATATTATTTTACTATGAGAAATGATGCATATAAAGAATTCAGATACACATGAGAAAACTTATATGAACTGATACAGAGTGAAATAAGCAGAATCTGGAAAGCTGTATATGTAATATCTACAACAATGTAAACAGAAAAAACAACAAGATGCAACTAAATGCTGGGTAATTACAATGACCAAGCTTGGCTCTGAAGAAGATAGAGAAAAAATGAACCTTTCTCCTTTCACTAAAGAGGCAGGAAACTTTAGGTATGGAATGTTGCATGTGCTGCAAGATGTTATGTATTGTTTAATTTGGTTGAACTTTAAAAAAATTTTCTTAAACTTGTTACAATGGAATTGTTTGGCACAAAGGAGGGCAGTGAAATGCATACAATATAAAAACAAAAGCCATTCTTAGAAACCAATGAATGAAAATAAGATTAGCGGAGATTTCTTAAAGCTTCAAAACAAAATCTGGGTAAGATCTATCTATTACAGCCAGTCTACACTGCATTACATGGTCTACCAGTCCAGCAACCATGTCAAACAACAAAAAAGGAAAAAGGAGGTTAAACCGGCGTGACCTGTTCTTGATGAAGTCATGATCGCTGCCCTCTTTGTAAGCACAACTTCCTTTTATCCACCTTCACTAATGATCACTTTCATAATGTTTTTTAATTTAGCCAAGAGGTCAAGTTCACTAATGAGTAACTGGCAAATTTCACTCTCTTCCCACTCTACCCTGTGGATAGAATGCTGAACCCGTAGTTAGGTGACCTGAGATCAAATCCAAACTCAGACTCTTGCTAGCTCTGTGCCCAGGGATAGGTAAGTCACTTGGTCTCAGTCTGCCTCCCTTTCCTTGACTGTAAAATAGGGGAAATAACGATACCTACCTCACAAGGTTGTTGTGAAGATCAAAATGAGATAACGTTTATAGTGTTCAATAAAGTGCCTGGCACATAGTAGGTGCTTATATACATGCTTATTCCCTTTCCTTCCGCTTCCCTTCTTAGACAATTGCCCTTCTCCAGTTGAGCCCTCTACTTTTCTCATTCTCCATAACATGTTGAGCCCCTGAGAGCAGGCAGGCTTTCACACTGCCTTGGGAAGCTCCTGTGCCAATCAGTCACCATTGAGATCAAGCCTGTGAGTGATTATTGCTCTTCCAGTGCAGAAAAGATATAGAGACCCAGTCTCAAAAACAAAGCAAAACAAAAACAAAAAACACTTTATAGTGAATTGGCTTCTGTAGAGAGAGGACCGTTAAACTCACAGTGGAGCTATTGCCAGTAAATATATGTTCATTTGGTCAAGCAATGGTAGCCCAGCACAGAGTCTTGAGTATTTTCACCCTCCTTTTAAAGATGAGGAAAATGAATTACAGAGAGATGGTAACACAGTGAATCAGGAGAGTACAGCAATAGATTCCAGAACAGTGGAGATCTTTGTTAGGTTGGAGGCCTTGAAGCACCAGTCAAGTGATCATTTTCTACTAATCCCCAAGAAGATATGAAAATTACTTTGTGCCCCAAAAGTACAGCAGACATTTCAGCTGCAATTATGATCACAGATGAGAAAATTCATTCCAAAGGAGTTCTAAGGAATACACTAATTTGCCTAAAGCCACAGAGATAGGACTGGATAAAGTATGGGTCTTCTAAAACACAGCATTTGTTCTACTATACCATGGCTTCTACATATAGAAAGGCTTTTTTGATTATGGGGAAAATATTGGAGATCATAGGATATTTCTGGTTATCAGATGGAAACTTCATTCATGTATGCGGTAATGTTCCTTTGACCATTTCCAAATACTTTGCAGAAGAAAGGGAGGGAGGGAGGGAGAAAGAAAAAGAGAGAAGAAAGGAGAAAGAAAGGACAAGAAGGAGGAAATATATTTTATATAGTATTTTATTTTTTCCCCAATTACATGTTAAAACAATTTTTTTGAAGTTGGGAGTTCCAAATTCTATCTCTCCTGTCTTTCTTCCTCTTCCCCCTCCCTGAGATGGTAAGCAATCAGATATAGGTTATACATATGTAATCACGTAAACCATTTTCCTATTAGTCATTTTGTACAAGAAGACTCAATAAAAAAAGAATGAAAGAAAGAAAAGGGAAAAGAGCATGCTTTAGTCTTTATTCAGATAGTATCAGCTCTTTCTCTAGAGGTGAATAGCAGACTTCGTCATGAGTCCTTTGGGATTGCCTTGGATCATTGTAATGATGAATATAGCTAAGTCATTCACAATTCTTCAATTTCTATTTTGCCCTCTGGTCAATTTCCCTTGAGAATTTCTTGAAGGATGATTTCTAGGTTCTTTTTTTGATCACGGCTTTCAGGTATTCCAATAATTTTTAAATGATCTATCCTGGACCTATTTTCCAGGTTAGTAGTTTTTCCAATGAGATATTTCACATCGCCTTCTATTTTTTCATTTGTTTGGATCTGTTTTATAGTACACAATTCTTCAATGTACAATAGTTACTGTTTACAACATTCTACTGGTACTCCTCAATTCACTTTGCATCAGTTCATGTTAGTTGTTCCAGGTTTTTCTGAAATCATCCTGCTTGTCATTTCTTACAGCAAAATAATATTCCATCACAATCATATGC
>JAQQSV010020381.1:0-10995 GCA_028646515.1 Pseudochirops corinnae | reverse complement strand
TTCACCAATTTTCCCAAATAGTTTGTAGAGTATTGGGATCAATTGTTCTTTAAATGTTTTATAGAATTCAATAGTAAATCCATCTGACCCTGGAGATTTTTTCCTAGGGAGTTCACTGGTGGCTTGCTCAATTTCTTTTTTTGAGATGGGTTTATTTAAGTAATTTACTTCCTCTTCAGTTAATCTGGGCAACTTATATTTTAGTAAATATTCATCCATTTCACTAAGATTGACAAATTTATGTGCATACAATTGGGCAAAATAATTCCTAATTATTGGTTTAATTTCCTCTTCATTGGCGGTAGATTCATCCTTTTCATTTTTGATACTCAAAATTTGATTTTCTTCTTTCTTTTTTTTATCATATTGACTAAAGTTCTATCAAATTTATTGATTTTTTTTTTATAAAACCAGTTCTTAGTTTTATTTAGTAGTTCAATAGTTTTCTTAATTTCAATTTTATTAATCTCTCCTTTGGTTTTCATTGTTTTCAATTTAGTATTTAATTGGGGATTTTCAATTTGTTCTTTTTCTAGCTTTTTCAATTGTATGCCCAATTCATTGACCTCCATTTTCTCTAATTTATTCATGTATGCATTCAGGGATATAAAACTTCCCTTAAGAACTGCCTTTGCTGCATCCCACAAGTTTTGGTATGATGTCTCATTATTGTCATTCTCTTGAATGAAGTTACTGATTATTTCTATAATTTCTTGTTTGACCCACTCAGTCTTTAGAATTAAATTATTTAGTTTCCAATTAGTTTTTTGTCTATCTTTCCATGGCCCTGTATTGCATATGATTTTTACTGAATCATGATCTGAGAATGATGCAGTTAATATTTTTGCCTTTCTGCACTGACTGGTAAGGTTTTTATGCCCTAGTACATGGTTGATTTTTGTGTATGTGCCATGTACTGCTGAGGAGAAGGTATATTCCTTTTTATCCCCATTCAGTTTTCTCCAGAGATCTATCATGTTTTGCTTCTCTAAAATTCTATTTACCTCTTTAACTTCTTTCTTGTTTGTTTTGAGGTTAGATTTATCAAGTTCAGAAAGGCAGAGATTGAGGGCCCCCACTAGTATAGTTTTGCTATCTATTTCTTCCTCTAATTCCCTTCTCTCATTGCATTTCTTGATCATCATTTGGCTTGGTATGGATTTCAGACCTTTTCTAATGTGTTACTTTATCTAGGTATTAGTAACTTGTATCTAGGTATTTTCCTCTGTTAAGACTGTCTTCCTGTCTATGAAACTCAACTCTCTTTTTCTATTTTTGTTATTTTTGTTAAAAAATTAATTTTATTGATATGTTTTGTTTTCATATTACAAATATTTACAGATTACTTGAAGTGGAGCAGCATCCAATTCTTTCCTTCTTCTTCTCATGCTGGCTTAGTAGAAGAAGGATGAGGACTAATTGCAGTTCATAGCCCTCCTCTTTTTCCAATTGTTCCATCTTTGTAGTCTGGCTTATCTGTAGATGTTTTTTCTAAGAACCAAAGTACCTAAAGACATTGAATATTCTGTGTAACATACTCCTTTTAGCCCACCTGGTCTCCATGGCATCATCTCTGGAGGGAACTCTGAAGAGGGCACTTAAAAAGAAAATCATTTGAGTGACATATGATATTTGCAATTAGATAAAGTGTGAACAAAATATTTCACAATTAATTAGTGTAATCCAGAGTGATAGAATATTTTTAGAGTTATTAAGGAGCCTTAAGCTTAATGCAGTCCAGATTTCTAATTGTATAGGCAAAGAAATAGGATATTTTGGCTGTTACTGAGAGTTATAGAGCTGTAGATGCTCAGTATTAGAAGGAACCTAGGCATCATCTATTTTCACTGGCTTTCTAATGCATGAATTTGCTCTATGGTATCTAGTGTCTACTTTAACATTTCCAGTGTGTGGGACTGATAAGATAGATGATATTTTGGAACAGTTGTTTTGGAATAGCTAGTTTTCCTTATGATGGGTTGAACTCTAACCCTGGAACATCTACACATTGATCAGTTCTGGTCTCTGGAGCCATATATGATACACATAGTTCTACTTACTTTTTATAACCCTTTAATATTTGAAGCCTTCAAAATTATAACCTTTCAAATATTTGAAGCCTTCAAAATTTTCTCATCTTTATTCCAAACTCATAAAACTAAACTTCATATGGCATAATTTCAAACTGCCCTCACCCTCTTGATTGATATTTCCTGAATTAGCTAAATGAACACAATACTTCATATTTCATTAAACTATTGCAAATGATACTTATATAGCTTTATATAATGTTAGGTTTTTTAGAAGCTACATCTTTCCATTAATTCATATTTTAGTTGTAGTCAATTGTAGTCTCCTAATCTTTTCATGTAACCTGCTGCCACTTAATATGCCAGGGCTTTTTTCTGGATCACATGGACAACAATATGGAGCACTAAACATTTTCTCTGAACCCTATGTACTCAACACCCCTTGAAAGCATAAGTTATATACCAAAAACAAAACATCTGTAGTGGTCTCTAAGGTCTAGAAAATCCAGAATGCAAAAGAAGTTTTAAAATCTCATGAACTGATACCTACCTGTAGGTCCCCTAGTATCTCTTCCCTACCTCCCATAGAAGTCCAGTTATCCCTCCCCTTTTCAGTGCTGTGGAATTTCAAGGCTACAGAAGTTTGCTTAGGCTGCAACAATCCAGCAGGGTGATAGCCCTTCAGGAGCAAGAGCCCTCTGGGCACCATGAAATATATAGTACCAATGCTGCAAAATTCTGAACTACAGGTGTCAAGAGAGAAAATTATGTAGAACTAGTACTATAAAGCTCTGAACTGCTAATGTCAGGGCAAGCAACCCCTTAGTGTAAGTGCTGCAACATTCTAAATTGCTGATCCTGGGGCAGATGATCTCAAAGTACCACTTCTGTAGCTCTCTGGACTGCAGGTACATCAGAGAACCAAATACCCAAGACCTTGCATAAAAACAGACAAAGCAACAGGGAAAAAACTAGCATAAGAAGCTAATATGGTTTCCAGATCTCAATGAATAAATATTTCAAGTATCAATGAATAAATGCTACAAAATAAAAGAAAAATGTCCAATATTGGACAAGACACAGAACCATGTGGAATTTGAGAAGAACGTGGAGCTGCAATGTTTTATTCCAAAGTGGATACAAAGGGAAATGAGAATTATGAGCTGAACTTAAGACCTGTACAGCAAAAATAATGGGTAGAATAATAAGTTGGATTCTTCAGTGGCAAGTTTCAGCAAATAAAAATTAGGAGAACAATAGATTAAATATGTAAAAGTGCACTGAAACCCAATCTAAAAGAAGATAAGCAAAAAAAAAAATTAAAAGAAAATAAGCTCACTATAGGAAGAAAAGATACTGATCTTGAGGACAAGATGTGTAGAAAAAAACCTAAGGATATTAGGTCTCCCAGAAGAACCCAATAGGAGAAAGAAACAACACCAAAAATGCAGAAAAAATATAAGATAACTGTACAGAATTTCTGAACATAGAAAATGAAATACCAATTGAAAGAATTCATAGATTGCCCTCGAAAAAAAAACCCACCAAAATTTCAAACTCCAAATCTTTTACTAATTACATTAAATAACTCAGTACAGAAATGATAAATTCTGTAAGCAATCAAGGGAAAGGTTTTCAAATACAACAGAAAGGAAATTTGAATAATGCAAGACTATGCTGTATCCACCAGAAAATGTAGGACAGAATGGAATAATGTGTTCTGAAGAGCACTGGGGCTCAGAAGGCAGTGCATAAATTTACACAAGGAAATGGGGTAAAGGCAAAAGTTTAGTGGAGATAACAATGAAAAATCAGCCAGGAACATAATAGACAGAACCTGGTGGCACTCTACTTACAGATGAATCAGTGTTTTTTATGTGACTACATTTCAAGATGAGAAGTTATTCAAAGGGGAGGAGAAGAGATTGAGGGAGCATAGAAGAATGTGTCATATATCCAGGTCAAATCAAGAACCAGCAATAAAAAGCAGGTAATCCCTATGGTCTTAGTAAGAGAAGAGAAGAGCCTTAAGGGGATTGGAAAAGAGGAGGGGAAAGATCAAAAAGGAAGTAAAGGAAGGAGACCTTTCTCAGATCCTGGGAGGGTGTTCAATGAAAAACTCTTATGGGTAAGGAGAGATGGTCTGTGAAGGGAGTTAAAGACCTTAAACTGAGCATGTTCTGGGGGATTTGGTGCTTGAGAAGTCCTTTTACCTACCTGAAGAGAGGGAGAGTAGGAATTCCTTTGGACAATAGGCACTTGGGGGAGTGAGAAGGTATGGGCCCAGGAGAAGAGATTTTTATGCAAATGGGGAAAAAAAGGTTAGCAAGAAAGGGTATAGAATAGTGGTAGTCTGCATAATCAGGGACATAATATAGGAAGGTCCCTAACATGGGGTATTATCTTCTCTGGCATATTTAATAGCTGTCATTGTTCTGTGAAATGTCAATTGAGGAAGCAATCAAATAAAATGAAAAAGAGAGACAAATTAAATTTTAAAAACTCTACTATCTGTTGCTTATAAGAAACACACTTAAAAAACTATGAGATAGGGAGTGGAGCCAAAATGGCAAAGAAAAGGAAGAGACTTACCTGAACTCTCCCCTAAATCCTTCTTAACAACTTTAAATTATGCCTCCAAATAAATTCTGGAATAGCAAAACCCATAAAACCCATAAAAAGGTGTGAAAATTTCCATCCAAAGATCAACAGAAAATGTCTGGCACACTTGGGTGATAGTGATGTGCATTCTAGCACAGGTTGTACCCAAGCAAATGAGGAATGTGTTTTTGGGGCAGCAGTGATGGTTTCCAGAATCCTCAGATCACATATGGTAAGGATGTAGGACAACTGGTCAGAAGAAGGTTACAGGGGTCCCTTTACTGGCACTAGGGGCAGGACTCTGTTGCATTGCAAATATTTGGATCTGGATCCCTGGGTCTCAGTCCCAGGATGAGAAGGAGCACTAGAACATGAGAGCTTGTAGCCCCAGGGGAGCTGGGGACCTGGTCAAAAAGTTCCAGGGCAGAAAAGATTGCTTGTGTTTACACCAGAACACAAGGCAGAAGAGTAGTAAACATATCTCTCCTTAGATCATACTACCTTGGGAAAAAAAAAAAAAAACCTTACAGGTCCCCAGAATTATCTCTGAAAATACATGTACAAAAAATTCTGAAGTTTAGGACAGTGCCCACTCCACTGCAGAAGAAGAGCCACACTTTAATACAGAGATAAAAGTCAAGAAATAGGCTGGAAAAATGAGCAAATTGCAGAAAAAGATCTATCCTGATGATAGAAAGTTACTCTGGTAACAGAGAAGCTCAAAACACAAATTCAGAAGAAAACAACAAAATCAAAACTGCTATATCCACAGCCTCAAAGAAAAATATGACTTGGTCTCATGTCATGGAAGAGTTAAAGACAAATCAAGTGTGAGAGACAGAGAAAACCTTGGGAAGAGAAATGAGAATGATTCAAGAAAATCATGAAAGGAGTTGGCAGTTTGGTAAAGAGGCACACAAAAATACTGAAGAAAATAATACCTTAAAGAAACAGAATAAGCCAAATGGTAAAAGAGGCATAAAAATCAAATAAAGAGAAGAATGACTTGAAAAGATCTGGGTCAAGCAAAAGGCACCATCCAAGAGGTAGGAGGCCAAGAGCAGAACCAGGAGCAGAATCCGTGCCATGGACTATGCTGACTATACATGACTTGGGACACCTGGGGCAGGGCCAGTGGACTCCCAGATTAACCTTCCCTGCTTGAAGCCCCTGGGGTTGCCCCACAGGAGGCAACAGTGGGCCCAGAACTAGGTAGATGAAAATTGGGGATAAGGCAAACTCCAGTTTTCCAAGCCAGACTTCTAAGGCCTGTGGCATGGACCCCTGACCAGACAACATGCCCATTGCTAGAATATGCATGAGACCCTGGCTAGAGATGAAGATAAATTCCAACCAAATCCCAGTCCTGACCTGGATTAACAAGGAAGAGACAACTTTCCAGATCCCATGGAAGCATGCAGCAAAGGACGGCTTGGACATCAACAAGGATGCCTGTCTTGTTTGGAGCTGGGCCATTCACACATGCTTATACAAAGCTGGGGAGAGGGAGCCAGACCCTAAGGCATGGAAGGCCAATTTCTGATGTGCCATGAATTCAATTCCTGACATAGAGGAAATGAAAGACCAAAGCAGGAATGAGGACAGCTCAACTATGAAAGTGTATTGGATGTTCCTACTTCTAACTAAGAAGCAGCGGAAAGAGAGAAAATCCAAGTCATCAAAAGACACCAGAAGCAAGAGCAAGACAAAGCCATACACTCAATCTAGCCCTAATGCCCAAATGGATGGATTTAGCCCCTTGACTTTCCCTGATAACCACAGTGGATACACAGCTCAAGTTTATGTGGAACAGGATGTGGAGATGGAAGGCTGTTTGGTCTTATTGAATCTATCCTCCTGTGATGTCAGCAACATGCTGCCTGACTAGCAAGTCTCCATGGATATCATCCCTGATAACAGAAAGGACATGTACCCTTTGCATGTGTCACCAGTGCCTTCCAGCTCTGATGCAACAAATGAGGAAGAGGGAAAAGTACCTGAGGGCATCATCAAGCTAATAGAACAGTCAGAGTGGCAGCAGACTGATATCAGTGGTAAAGGGTATCTGCTTAATGAACAAGGCACCCAGTCTACCTCCAGAAACTTCAATTTAAAGGAAGAGGAGAGTGACATGGATGGGTCAGGGGGTGGTTATTGAGTTGAATTTACATCAAGCCTTGACAGATCTGAGGACCCTGGATGCAAGTTAGATGGACACCCTGCTGACACCTGTCTCCAACATCCAGGCTATTTCCTGTGGGCAACAGCTATGTCTTCTGGCCCCAGTGAGCCCATGAGACAGTGTTTTGGCGGCTGATGAAGACAGTCCTTTTACTGGATAGACCTAAGAAACTTAGGGTCAGAAAAGGAAGACTGGTATCAGGATTTTCAAAGCCTGTTAGAAAGGTAATGAAGGCAGGGGCCATTTCTCTTCATTAGCTTCTGACTTTGTAAGCTCCCAGCTGCTATATTCTGGGCTGTCCCATTGAGATATAGCAACTGTGAGGTGTGGAAAAACTGATTGGTGAAGGGAAGGAAGGATCAGTAAGGCCTGTTGATGCTCTGACCCCCCATGGACAAGAGAGTTCAGCAAGAATCTCTGGTGACAGTCATTTGCACTAAAAAATTACCCTATTTCATAGTCATTTGCACTAAATGAACCCTTTCCCCTAAAGCCCCTTGGACTGGCACGTAATGTTTTAAGACCAGCAAAATGTGAAGGAAAAATGAATCGCATACAACACTATTTCCTCCAGACTTTCTGTTAGAGAGCAAGCCCTCTCCTGAATCCCACTTCACATCGGCTTTGGATAGTTTTTCCTTATAGTGCTCTGTACACACTGTTTATGCCCCACCCCACCCCCCAATCTCTTGACCATATGCATTTATTTATACTGTCCCTTGAGGAAATGTTATGTGCCACACAGAGTTTAAGGAGAGAAGTGAATATGCCTTGGCTTTAAAATGTGAAATACCATCCATCACTAACTCATGTATGTGATCCTATATAAATATGTGAATTTGTTTTTATTAAAAAATATCTACAGAGGAAAAAAAGAAAGAAAAGAACTTAGAGAAGCCAAGATGGTGGAGAAAAGTCACAAAGTTTCCAGAACTCTCCCCAGTTTCCCTTGGAAACAAGATTAAATCAAGCCTCTAAGTGGATTCTGGAGTGACAGAGCCCACCAAAAAAGATGTAGTGAAACAATCTTCTAGATTAAGATGACCTAGAAGGACTTCAGGAAAGGTCTGTATCAGTAGGTTAAAAAGGCAGTGAAACTAAACACAGAGAGTATCCAGGCAAGCCAACAGGAAGCTCTTAGTCACACCACAGATCAGCAACTGAGGCCCCATGGTCTTGGCTCAGCAGGCCACTGGCCCAGCAAGTCAGTTTTGAGGCCTCCAGTCCCAGGAGAAAAGGCAAACTGCTATGCCCAGAACACTGGCACAATAGACATGACTAGGCTGGGCCATGTTAACCCAGTGGGTAAGCTTCCAGCAGCTTGAGACCCAGGCCCAGGTGAAGAAAACTAGTAACCAAACCACTGATTGGCCTCCAGTACAATAAGCTTGGGACAATGTCCCCTGTGCCCCAAGAGTAGAGCTCATCTTTAAAAGTCATCAAATGGGCTAAAAATGAGTAAAAAACAAAAAAGAGCCCTGATCACAGAAAGCTACTATGGTGACAGGGAAGATCAAAATACAAACTCAGAAGATGATGAAATGACAAGTCTTAACAAAGTGATCACAGAGTCCGAATTAAAAGTTTTAAGGGGCTTTAATTTACCAGCTGGGGCTACTCCATGCCAATTCAAAATGGGGAGCAGCCCTGAGTTCAGGGGTGAAGAGCCATTTATACAGTTTTTTTTTGTTTACATATCTAACACAAATTGGTTAATAAGCAAGTTACCATATAGATGCAAGCAAGCTGTTGCTAAGGCAAGGGGGGGGGCGGTTTGTAGGGTAAGCGGAGGGGCATAGGGCATGACGACTGAGCAAGAGAAAGATAAATCACCCTAAGCCAGCTTCCTGACTCCTATCCCAAGTTCATAAAGTTTTACTTGGCTGGTTTCTAATTTTATAAAATATCACTTAAATGTTTCCTGGCCATTACATTCCTCCCTTTTGTTTTTTGGAAAGAATCAAATCATGGATTCTAGGTTACTTATGATGACATAGCTTAGGTGAGCATTAATAAGGCAAGGGCCAATGAGGAGGCTCAGGAGCAGAAGGATAAGGGGGCCAGCTACTGCTGTTACAAGGGAGGTTAGCCAGGGTGACTAATCAAATAAGGATTCAAACCAATTGGCCCCTGACCCCCAGGCAGCTTCTCTTTACTATTTTTGATCCACTTGGGTGTTCAAGGTAGCGTACTGAAATTTCCCTGTAACTAGAGCTGCTGTGCCTACTGTGGTGGATCCAGCAATACCTAATCCCACCAGGAGGGGAACTGGGGCCCTTCTTGCTCTGGTAGACAAGTCAAAATGCTCACGGCCCCTCTCCCCAGAGTAAAAGAAGACCTGGAGAGGAACATGGACCAAAATACACATTTCAGGGGAGTTAGAGTCTGCTAAGATGTGAATAGGAATGCAAGGAGTGAGGCCAGTGGTACATTCCATCCAGGTATTGTCAGGAGCTCGGAGCTTGATGACCCTTGGTTCCTATCAATTTCAATAGTAGCATAGGAAAGGGGGGAGGACACAAACTGCCTGCACGTCCCCCAGTGTTATTTTTGTTGAGGAATTCCAAATGCAGGTCAGGGCAGAGACACACAAGGAGATTTTTACAGACTAAAGTTATGACAATGTTACAAACAAATTTGCAAAGGCACCTCAACACCCAGGAACCTGACCCAGTTTGGATCACCTCTCTTATCTGTCTGTTGGGGATGGGACAGTGGCTCAGGGTTGGATTTTGGAGGTGCAGGGAGGTTTTGCTGCTCATGGGCAAACAAAGCTGGTCACTTGAATGGTCTGTGATGGTTCCCCCTGCCCACACTCCCCAGAGCTAACTTGGTGATGATGCTGAAGACACCCACCAGGACTGTAGGTGAAGGGCTGGGCCTCTAGGCAGCATCTCTTGCCATATTCTTCCTCTACCTCCTCACCCTGGGGCTGTCTAGGGCAGGTCAAGTCCCCAAGGGAAGTCATTGGAGATGTTGAGAGAAATGGGGGCATCTCTTGGTTGGGGGGTGGAGGGGGTATGGAGAGGATGTGGACTCTGGGCAAGACTTTGGCTTCTTCCAAAGAACTAACAATTCAAAGTCAGGCCTGGGTCTGAGGACTCTTATTAAATGGGAACCCATGCTTTTTGCCAAAGGCACCCTAGCCCCCCATGCCTGCTTAAATGGATGGAACCCAAAATCATTTGGGGACAAGGGACTGAGGTCCCAGGCTGCTTCATGCTGAGAAAGGATGTAGAGCTATTCCCTCACAGGGGTCCATCATTCGAGGAGTGGGGGCTGTGGCCAATGTCCGGAACTTGGCAGACGCCAGATCCAAGGGGTGTTGGGTAGCAACTTTGGGCAGTGGATGGTAATTAGCCAGAGCTGTCAATGCACTGAGCCTAGAAGATACAAATCTCCAAAGAGATTAGACAAACAAGAGCCAAAAGAAATTGGAGAAAAATGACCAGAAGTAGAATGGGCATGGACTAGCATAATCCATTACTCAGACTAATAAATTTTCCTTCACTAACATAACTATTGCCTTAAACAAGGAAGGTTCCTGACTTGAAACTCACAACTGAACAGCAGACATACATTCTTTTTCCACAAAGCTTGCCTATCCTCTGATCATTATTCACTTTAGAAATACATCAGAAATTAAATCTTTTACATATACACTCAGTTACAAATATTAACTTTTGCTTAATTCATTGAATAGCTACATTAATTTGGTAATACTTCAATGGAAAACTTTGTAGACCTGCAGCAGTTGGCTGGGTATGTAGGCTATATTCTTTTCTCATGAGAATCATTAATTTGGTCATGATATGGTGGTCACTGAAACCAGCTTGCTCTTTTCTACAGTAAAGGGGGGGTCAAGGTAGCAGTTCTTGTGCAGGCCTGGTTTCTTTTTCAGGTCCCCTGGCTCAGATGTTCACCCAGGAGCAGGGGTATTTACAAGGTGGAAACAAGATTGAAACCCAAAGGTACATGGAAATGCTCCAGTTTCTCTAGCCACACAGGCCTAGGCACAAAACATGACAACAAAGTTACATAAATGTATCAGCAATGCAGTATTCACAATGCCTACAGTAACTATAAATATGCTGATATTGTTATTAATCACAAAATGGAACAGGCTCTCTACATAAGAAATATAGATAGTGCATTCATTTAAATACCAGAAGACTGAGTCCC
>JAQQSV010020380.1:0-10995 GCA_028646515.1 Pseudochirops corinnae | reverse complement strand
GAGTTTTATGAAGTAGACGTGAAAAGGGAGCAGATTCTAGGCAAAGGTCCAGAGATGGGAGAAAGAGTGGGAAAAAGAGCTCTATCTGAGAAAAGGGAGAGGACTAATTTAGCTGTATGGTGAAGTGGAAAGGGAAATAATGTAAAATGAGGTTGGAAATATTGGTTAGGGATAGATTACAAAAGCCTTTAAACCATCGGTTCTCAACCGGTGGGTTATGTTCAATTTAAATACATCCTGAATATCAGATATTTACATTACAATTCATAACAGTAGCAAAATTATAGTTATGAAGTAGCAACGAAAATAATTTTGTAGTTGGGGGTCACCACAACATGAGGAGCTGTATTAAAGGGTCACGGCATTAGGAAGGTTGAAAACCACTGCCTTAAATGATAAACAGGGGAGTTTCTCTTTTAACCTAGGGTCGGGGGGAACCACTAGCATTTATTGAATAGTAGAGTGACAGGGTCCATCGACAGGATGGGAGGCCCTGTTTATAGCAAATCTCTCAGATCCGGCTAGTAAAGGCCTGATCTCAAAGGGAGGAAGCTAAGAAATGAGTAGCCATGGTAGTGACCAGGAAGATTCTAACAGATTAGGCGAAAGAGCTAACTCACCAAGCATCTCCCACAAGAAAATTATAACTTGCGATGCCAAATTACCTAGTTCTCCCTCTTAGACTTTGCCTACTGACTCCACAACGCACTGTAAGCTCAAGACCATCATCCTCTAGGATTTCAGGGAGGTTTGGTATTGTGTGCAGTTTGAAGCATCCCACATATTCACAATCTGGATGCTGGACCTCTGAATACCTAGGGTGGGAAATGGTCCTTACTTATCCCCATGTTAGATCTGGGAATAGTGTCCTAGAACTGTATCTATCACAGCTCACATGTGAATGATATGGATCCAGCCTTCTCAACAGGGGCACAAGCTGAGCATCATGGCCCATGAGGCTCCAGGGGTGGGGAACCTGTGGCCTAGAGACCACATGTGGCCCTCTAGGTCCTCAAGTTTGACCTTTTGACTGAATCCAAACTTCACAGAACAAATCCCCTTCATAAAAGGATTTGTTCTGTAAAACTTGGACTCAGTTCCAAGGCCACACTTGAATACCCAAAGGGCTACATGTGGCCTAGAGGCCACAGGTTCCCTGCCCTTGGACTAGACAGTAATAATGATCAGTCTGGCATATTGTTATGACCTCTTTCCTGGTGGTAATGAATCCTGAGTTGGCAGTTAATGGAGGGCGAAGTCAGGCTTCAAGGAGTACCTAAATCAAGCTAAGTGCTTCAGTGACCCAGTGCTTATCCCAGTTAGAGAGGCCTCTGCAGGCTAGTATTATAAGTTAGAAGGGATATAGAAGAAGGACCTGGAAGGTAGGGCTCACTGTGGGAGTGGGTTATTTGACTCCTTAGCAATCTTGAATTCTCTAGTGATCCTAAATGCTTTCCCTGTTGTGGGAACCTGATCAAGGTAGTACTATAAGGTGGGAAGACCATGTAGGTACCTGGAAGGTGGGCCTCACTGTCCCAGGAGAGACAAGGAGATAAGATGGGTTGCTTACCTCACCTTCTTAGCAGCTTGGAATTCTTTCCTCTTGATCATGGGAGTGTTATTACTCAGGGTACTATTATGTGTCTGGAAAACTGTAAAGGTCTCTGGGGAAGTGGGGCTCACCAGAGAGGGAAGATGCATTGTCTTGACCATTTCTGGACTTGGATACAAGTTAATTGCATTTTTCTAATGGATGAAATAACAGTTTTCCCATATGTAATGCCCTGTAACCCCAAGAGCTTGTAAGGGAACCAAAGGCCCTTTTCCTTTTGCTAGAGAGATATAGGAAAGAGTCAAATTCTGAGGTTCCTATTGCAAACCTAGGTTACGAAAACAAGCCAAACAGCATGATTAGGTTACTGGATTCTGATTCAATGATTCTGTGGGTTGCTGAACAGGAAGGGACCCTAGCAATATCCCTACTATATTCTCTGTGCCTCCTTTTGGATTGCACTAAGGGCCCTGGTGCTCCTATGATTTTCATTCACTGCTAGAAGAGGCAGGTAGCTTGTCTGAGAGGGAGTGAGATGTATCTGTACAGGTTCCGGTGATTCCACCTATATCACCAATCACAGGGTAGAATGCTGAAAACAGGACAGGCTCATCCCCTCCCCCTCTTCTTCCCTCTTCCATGGGGTAAAGGTTGAGGGGGAGAAGGGAGGAACGGGAAGTGTCAGCAGGAGCAGCCAAATGTGATTGGGGAACTCATACAGTGTCGCCATATGGCACCGACGATAATGTGCCAGTCCTAATGTGATGTTTTTCATGCCTATAAGTATATGGGAAGGTTCATGTACCTGCAGGTGCCAGAATTTCTCCACTTATGATTGGTACTTTTTGACAGTATTTTCTTCTTTTATTTATTAAGTATAGAATAATTGGAAGTTCTAGCAATCATGGTCCACTTGATAGTTCTTGCAATTACAGTCCACTTGAGTCCAGTCTGCAACTACTAGCAGTATTGGTTGCTTCTAGAATGTTTGCTTTTTCATTTGTCAGGAGCAGAATAAGAGATCTGGGACCCAGGGTGAAAGTAATCAGTTATGGGGCAGCTAGGGGACAGCTGGGGGGCATAGAGATAGAGCTCCAGTCCAGAAGTCAGGAGGAAGACCTGAGTTCAAATGCGGCCTGAGACACTTAAGTTACAAGTTCAACAAGTCACTGATTGCCTCTCCCCTGCAAAAAAAAAAAAGGAAAGTAATCAGCTAATCAATCAATTAACACTGTCCACCCAGACTGTTTTCTGAGCCTGCCCTCAAGGAGTTTCCATTTTAATAGAAGTAACAACATGTGCATAAGTAAGCACATGGGATACATACAGAGTATACAGAAGGTATCCCAGAGGAGAAGGCTCTAGCAACTGGAGAAAAGATCTCCTGCAGACTGTGGGATCTAAGCTGAGTCCAGAAGGAAGCCAGGGATTCTACCAGGTAGATGTGAGGAGAGAGAACATTCAAAATGTGGGGGACAGTCAAAAGTAGAGAGATGGGAAATGTAACATCTTTGTATGAGGAACAGCAATTAGGCCAGCATAGCTGGATGAGAGAGTTCACTGAAGGGAGTAAGATGGAACAAGACTGGGAAGGTAGGAAGAACCCATGTTGTGAAGAGCTTTAAATATCAAACAGGAGCTAATATTTGATCCTGGAGGTAATGGGGAGCCACTGGAATTTACTGAGTAGGGGGAGACATGCTTAGACCTAAACTCTAGAAAAATCACTTTGGCATCAGTTTGGAGGACTGAGTGAGGAAACACTTGAGAGAGGGAAGCTAATTGCAATAATCCAGGTGAGAAGTGATGAGATCCTGAACCAGGGTGGTGGTTTTGTGAGTGGAGGGAAAGAGACATATCCAAGAAACATGGATGCTTGATATCATCTCTGTGCAGATAGTTCTCAAATCTATTTATCCAGCCGAATTTGTCTCTTAACCTCCACTCTCATATCACCAACTCCCTAGTAGGTATCTCTAATTGGACATTCCACAGACATCTCAAACTCAACATCTCCAAAACTGAAATCATCTTTCCTCCCTTTTCTCTTTTTTTCTTTCCTCATCTCTTTTCCTTTCTTCCCAATATACTTATTACTGCTGAGGGTATCAACATCCTCCAAGTAACTTGGGCTTGGGATCTGGGTATTATCCTCTACTCCTCCCCCTCTCTTACCCTCCATATCCAATCTGTTACCAAGGTCTGTCAAATGACCTTCACAATATTTTTCCCAAATTTTCTCCAACCTCTCAAATGAATCTCTTCTTAACTTGTTTGGTAATTTATAGATATTCCCTGAGGTGTGGCTAAGTTTCCTGGGCCTATTGGAACATGATTTTTATTTAGGCCATTTCATTTCAAAGGTCTTTTGCCATTTAGTTTAAGGTCTATAAACGAATTCGATTGATTGGGCATCTTATCTCTTACTTTAAGGGGAATAGGGTCCAGTAAATCAATCACCCCACTCTTACACCATGAAAATATGAAAGGTAAACAGGTTAGCTTTTGCAAACAATTCTCTACAGCCAATCATATCTTTAGAGTGACACAATAGACTGAAAAGTACAGAGAATACAAGGTTCTACTGTGTTTATTTTTTGTTGATTACAAAAAAAGCATTTTACCTGAAAGAACAAATACACCCTTAAAGGTTCTGCAACAAAGATTCTCTCGTGCATGTGTTAAGCTCATATAAGATTCCTGGGCAAATGCAGCAACAGAGATTATTGTTCAACAACCCTCTAAGTATTAATGTTAAGCCAGGCATAAAATAAGCAGGTGGCTGCCTGCCAAACCTGTTTGCCATCATTGTGGAGGCAAGGCCCAAATGGAAGAGGGATTCCTCATAGACATTGAGGTCCTGCAACTGTTCTTATTACCTAGTTACATTGAGCCTTAGGACATAACAGAACCTGCTCAATAGATCCATGATAAGTCAAAAGAGATCAGCTTAACAATCCAAACAGGAAAATGGATGAGGGATGCTGATTGTCCAAATTATGACAAGCAGTTGGATGGCCAGTTCATTGAGTTGATAAATCAGTGCATATACTCAAGACAGGTGCTACAGATATACAATGATTTACGTATAAGGTCAAATAGGAAGAAGAGAGCAGATTAGGTTGTGTTTGAAAGTTGAAATGATCTCAGACTCCTGTCTAGAGCAAAAGTGCATCTTTTTGACAAAAAGATGGTTGTAAATTTTGGGACACCATGGTCCCCAAAGAATCAAAGTTCTGGGCGACCTAAAAGGTAATGGAGAGATTCATGATGGACACAAGTAGCCTGAAATATATTTCAAGAAATCACATAAGGCATATCACTGAGGAAACATGATTAGAAAGGAAAGTTGGCTAATCATGCTTTGAAAACAAGAGATAAGAGACAAATAGCCTGAGTACTAACTACACTAGTGCTAGTAAAATTTAGAAAGTCCTAGAAGGAGATCTCCAGTAGATTCGATAAATCATCTGTAGAGGATCTATGGGACATCAAGGAAAGAAATTTACAGAGGATGAAAGGTCATGGGTTGTGATTTGCTCTTCACTCAGATTTATTGAAGTATTACAGTATCCAGAATCAGGAAGATGATGGTCTCACTATCTTCTGCCCTGGTCAGACCACAACTGGAATTTTGTGTTCAATTCTGGAAAGTACATTTTAGGAAGGTCATTGATAGAAACGAAAAGCATCAACCAGAATAGAAAAAAGACTTGAGGTCATCAGCCAGGATTGATGGGAGGAAATTGGCATGTCCATCTAGGAGTAGCTAGGTAGCACAGTGAATAAAGAACCAGGCCTGGAGTAGTCAGGAAGACTCATCTTCCTGAGTTCAAATCTGGCCTCAGACACTTACTAGCTGTGGGACCCTGGGCAAGTCACTTCACCCTGTTTGCCTCAGTTTCATCATTTGTAAAATGAACTGGAGAAGGAAATGGCAAACCATTTCAGTATCTTTGCCAAGAAAACCCCAAGTGGAGTCACAAACAGTTGGGCATGAATGAACAAGCCTGAAGAGGAAACAATTTGGCAAGGGGATAGAAGAGTGGGGCAAACAAGCTTACTGTATTCAAATGTTGAAGAGCTGTCACTTGACATATGTATTAGATGTGCTATGCTTGTCCCCAGAGGACAGAATTAGAAACAATGGATGAAAGTTATGGAGAGGCAGATTTTAGGCTGGATGTAAGGGAGAGCTTCCTAACTACTAGAGGTATCCAAAAGTAGAGTGGGCCCTTTGGAGATCAGGGATGCCCCTACCCTGTTGGTCTTCATTGAAGGATGGATGATCATTTGTTGAGGATGCTGTATAATCCTGGTCATTATGAATGACAGTTGATAGTTTCTGAGAATTGTGAAAACATATTAATACATACATACTAACACCTGTAAGTACGTATGTCTGTCTCTCTGTTGCCTATATAGTCTATTCATTGACTACTGTAACCACCAAAAACAAACCACAAAGTCAATTTTTCTCTTTCACTACACCATTTAATGGGTAGCACCTTAGATCTAAAGAATTAAAGTGATAATTGTCATCTTTCCTTTACCTCTCATTTTTCCACATTACTCATTATTATACTATCTAATGTAGATTCCCCCTGTTTCTCTCTATCTGCTTCTCTCCTTTTCCATTTCTTTTATTTTTATCTTGTAATCTTAGGTACCATTCATACATGATCCCTGTAAAAGCTACTCCAGGTTCAAAACATTCCTTGGGTCAGTGTCCACTCAAAAACACAGATCATGAGCCCCCATTGGTGTTTCTTTTGCCAGACCAACAGGAGAACAATTAATTCAAAGCAAATGACATTTAATTAAGTAGTATAGCAAAATAAATGATGAGGAAAAATTTCTCCCATAGACGAGGAGATACATTGTCCTACAGATTTCTACACTACTGGTGAATCCAAGAACATGTATATAGTTTACATGTGGCCTAGGAACATGTGCAGGAGAGAGGTACATATAGGGAATGCATATAACTAGGGTACATGTATGGAACATATAAGGAACAGATATAGTCCAAGCGAGTCATGTTCTCAGGGCTAATGTTCCAAATGGAACTTTCTTTCTGCCATTTCTTGCTCCTTGCAGAGCAGTCAGTATTAACTACTGGTCAAGTGATGTTACTGGTTGCTAGACCGGATGGCTGGATTGCATTGTTGGGCTATTCTCTACTCTCTGCTGCCATCTGATGGCATTCCAGGCCTAGGATGTTCTCTGCTTCCATCCACTTCTGGTCCAAAGCACCTGTATGGCCTATTCCCCTTAGGGATGGGGGAATAGCCTATTGGTTTTGTTTAGCATTTAAAGCCCTTCACAATCTACCACTCCTTCCCTTTCTCTCCATATTATACATTACTCTCCTTCACACACTCAACAGTACAGTCAAACTGGCCTTATTACTGTCCTTCATATATAAAGCTTCATTTCCCATCTCCAAGACTTTGCATTGACTGTTCCCCATGCCTGGAATGCCCTCCCTCTTTACCTCAATCTCTTGGAATCACTGGTTCCTTTTAAGACTTAACTAAAGCACCACTTTCTTTCTATATGAACCCTTTCCCAGCCCCATTCTTCAGTTGCAAGTGGCATTCATCCTCTCCACCACTGCCTTGTATCTATTTTGTGTGTACCTTTTAATGTTGTCTCCCCTGATAGAATAAAAACTCCTTAAGGGCAGGGTGACAAAACACTTTTGTCTTTGTATCCCCAGTGCCTCAAATGGTGTCTAGCACACAGGAGCCTAAATGTTTATTGATTCTGATTGATTGATAAACCAGCAGTTATCTCAGCTCTTTGTGATAGCTAGCCAGAGAAGCCCTTAGGCATTACGTCTGTCTTTTTAAATTCCTTTGCCTTGATGCCACCCTAAGACCCCAATCTACTATCTGATTTGCTCTCAGAAAATTCTTTTCAAATCCTTTACATTTCCATAATGAGAATAGTGGTCAATGCAAAACTCACTTCAGAAGCAAGCCTGAAAGAGGCTAATAGAACTGGCAACCTTTATTCTACTTCTCTGCCAGGAACCAAGTCCCTATACTCTTTGAACTTCCATTCACTCTTTTCCCTTCCATTCTTTTCACTTTTTCCTTTTCTTGTTCATTAATCCTGTATCCTTTTCCCATTCTTCTTTCCCTCTCTTTTGAACAGTCTTATTATATACATTATTCCTCTTCACACACTCTACCATCCAGTCAAGCTAGCTGTCTCACTGTTCCTCCTTTGCAGTTCCTCTTTTTTCTTCATTGGTTCAAATATTTTAATTGCTTAATATGAAAAAAATCTTTTTTTAAAATTGGTTTATTTACTTTTAGTTTACAACATTCAGTTCCACAGTCCCTTGAGTTTCAGATTTTCTGCCACTTCCTCTCCCCCCCCCCCATCATGGCAGCATGCACGCGGATATAGGATCTACAAATATCTTCCCATTAGTCATTAGTCAGGTTTTAAAGAAGGATTATAACTGATGGAATGATCATTGGGAAAGAGGAAACAAAACAAAACAAGAAAAAGAAACGGCAAATAGTTTGTTTCAATCTGCACTCAGACTCCGCATCTCCTTCTCTGGATGTGTATGCGAAAAATCTTACAACACTATACTGGGTACTAAAAGGTATTACTTTAATACTTTAAAGGATCTATGACCTCATCCATGTGAATGTTCCCTTCACTGATGAAGATTGCAACACATCTCATGTAATTTTCATCTGTGTTCTCCCTTAAATCGTTCATTGCAAATCTGTTCTATTTGCTAGAAATTTTGCTCTAGTTCACTTTACATTCTGTGAATAATAGTACAGAAGTCAATATGAATTTCTTTAATTACCTACTATGCTCCGAGCACTAGGCTAAGCCCTGGAGCAACAAAGAAAGATAAAAAACAGCCTCTGTTCTGAAGGAATTCCTGGTCTAATGGGGGAGAGAACATGGAAACAACTATGTACAAATAAGATATATACAGGATAAATTAATCTCAGAAGGAGGGTGCTAAAAATAAGGAGGACCGAGAAAGGCTTCTTGCAGAAAGTAGGATTTTAGCTGAGGCTTGAAGAATCTCAAGAGACAGAGATGAGAAGAGAGAGAAGTCCAGACTTAAGACAAAGCCAGAGAAAATGCATGGAGTCAGAAGATGAGTAAGGAAAAGCAAGGAGGCCAATATTATGGATTGCAGAGTACATGAAGAGGAGTGAGGTGTAAAAAGACTGGAAAATAGGAAGAGATCAGGTTATTAAGAGCTGTGAAGTTCAAACAGAAGATTTTATATTTGATTTATATTTTATATTTGATATTTGATCCAATTGGGGTTAAGTGACTTGCCCAAGGTCACACAGCTAGGGTGTGTGTGTGTGTGTGTGTGTGTGTGGGTGTGTGTGGGTGTGTGTGTGTGAAGTATCTTGAGGCTGGATTTGAACTCAGGTCCTCCTGACTCCAGGGCTGATGCTCTATTCACTGCACCACCTAACCGCTCCTCTCATCTCTGTTCATCTATCAAATGTAATAGGTAATAGGGAGCCATGGAAGTTTATTGAGGAGAGAGGTGACATGGTCAGACCTGTGCTTTCAGAAGATCAATTTGACAACTGAGTTGGGGATAGACTGGAGTGTAGAAAGACTTGGAGCAGAAAGACCAATATGACAGGTGTGAGATGATGAGGGCTTACATCAGGATGGTGGCAGTGTCAGAGGGGAAATGGGACATGTACATGACAGATATTGTAAAGGTAGAAATGACAGAGCTTAGCAACTGATCAAATATAGGGAGTGAGAGAGTTTGGGCTGTCCATTCCTTACTCTCACCATATGATTGTTCCTTCTGATTTTCTGATCTTATGTTGCTGTATTACCAAAGGCACAATGAATAGAGAGCCAGCCTTGGAGCCAGGAAGATGGTTCCAGTGCCATTTCTGGCACATGTCTCTGTGACCTGGGGTTAGTTGCTTCACTTCTCAGTGGTCTAGGCAACTCTCATAGACTACAAGTTGCATCATGTGGGGTGGGATAGCCTTCTCTTTAAAGGAGAGACAGAAAAAGAGACAGAGGGAGAGACAGAGAGGAACAGACCTCCTCCTATGCTGATCTCTGCAAGACACCCCAAGGTGAGGGCTCCTCTCTAGCTTGGTGTCTTGGCTCTCTAGCTTTCCTTTCTCTGTGTGTTGATCTCTACCTGCTTTGCCTGCCTTGTTCTCCTAGTCTCTGCTACCCTCCCTACAGTACCCAGGCTCTGTCTTCTGTTTTGGGTGCCATATCTCTGCCTCTACTACTCACCTTGTCTCTGTCTCACTTGATTAACTTTTGTATCTATATTTCAAAGCATTTGTTTCTGTTACTCTCTTTTTCTCTGTTTCCCTTAGATCTTTTCCCCTACCCCACTCTTCAGCTATGTTGCTCCTGATTTCATCACTGCTTCTCTTGGTCACTGCCATCACCAAAAGGAATGAGGACAAGATCATTGGTGGTCAAATATGTATTCCCCACTTCCAGCCCTGGCAGGCATCTCTGTTCATCTATCTTTTTTTAATTCTTTATTTTTTTTTGCTTTTTTTTTTGGAGGGGGGAAGGTAAGGCAATTGGGGTTAAGTGACTTGCCCAAGGTCACACAGCTAGGGGTGTGTGTGTGTGTGTGTGTGTGTGTGTGTGTGTGTGTGTGTGAGAAGTATCTTGAGGCTGGATTTGAACTCAGGTCCTCCTGACTCCAGGATGCTCTATTCACTGCACCACCTAGCCGCCCCTCTCATCTCTGTTCATCTATCAAATGTTCCACTGTGGGAGTGTCCTGCTGTGAATCTTCACAGCTGCTCACTGAGCCCACCAGAACCTTTGGATGGTCCCAGGGAAACACACCCTTGGGCACCAGAAGCCCTTACAGCAATTGTTCAGGGTGAGCCATTGGGTACCTTACCCTAAATATAATCTCAGTCCCAACATCCATGACCTCATTCTGCTTTACACCCTAGAAATCAGTAAATCTGACTCCCAAAGTTCAACCCATTAAGCTGGCAAAAGACTGTGTCTATCCTGACACAACTTGCCTAGTGTCAGGCTGGAGGACCATTTCCAATTGTTTTGCCTACTTTCCCAGCACCTTCCAGTGTGTGAACATCAATTTCTCATCTGAAAAAAAATATAAAAATGCCTACCCAGGAGCCATCACTCCAGGTATGGTCTGTGCTGCAGACAAGAAGCGTGGGAAGAACTCCCGCCAGGATGACTAGGGGGCCCTTGGAGCATGGAATACTGCACTCTGGTCAAGTATCCTGGTATCTATACTAGCCTGTGCCATTACTGAACCTGGATCCAAAATGAAATGCAGTAGCAGAAGCACTGACATCCCCCCTCTACCCCCAGGAAGGTTGCCCAGTCCAACCTATCCCAAGACCTGCCCCTTAGGTGTTCTGAAACTCCAGTCCCAAACTCTACAAATGAACCCAGGC
>JAQQSV010020379.1:0-10996 GCA_028646515.1 Pseudochirops corinnae | reverse complement strand
GTTGACTCTCTTTTCATGATTTTCTTGCATCATTCTTATTTCTCTTGCCAATTTTTCTTCCACTACTCTCATTTGGTTTTCAAAATCCTTCTTCAGCTGATCTCTAGCTTTTGGGCAATCTTCATGTTTCTTGGAAGCTTTTGGTGTGGGAGATCTGATTGTGTTGTCTTCCTCCAGTTCCCTGCTTTGATCCTTCTTTTCCCCAAAGAAGGAATCTAGGGTTTGGTTGCTGTTCTTACTTTGTTTCCTGTGCTTATTCATGGCTGGCCAGTTGGTGAATTTTTTTTTTTTTAGCTCTGTGGGACTCTGCTTCCACAGGGAAAAGCTCTGTCCCAAATTGCTGGGGTTTTCCCAGCTGCCGGAGCTTTTAGGAGGCTGCTGTGGCCCTCTCCTGCTCTGGCTCACTGAAAAGACACCCCAGGACTACCACCCAAGATCGCGATCCGTATCCAGGCTGCTCAACATGAGAGCACTTGGCCTCTGAACGATTGCTTGGCCCCCCTGCAGTCTGCAGTCCGGGAGCTCCAGAGCGGCAATGTGGAGGCGAGTGCAGGACCTCCGCTTCTGCCGCTTCCTTGTCCTGGAGGCGGTTTGGCCGGACCCGCTTTCCTCCCCCAATTTTTAGCTGAGTTCCACTAACCTTTTACTTAGTCCTTTTTTTTTCCCTTTATGGCTTGATAATTCTGGAAACTGCCACAGGTGCTGCAGATCCGCTATTCTGTTGCTCCAGCTGCCGCTCAGCTCATCCGGCTGCCCCCAGGGCCAAGTTGCTGTTTCAAGCTGGGCTGGTTTCGGCTTCCAGCCCTGAGATGGTGCCTCCTGGCCAAGCTGCCCTTAGCGGAAAGTATATTTATGTGTGTTTTAGAGTTCTAGAATTTGTTTAGAGTCATATTTTATGGGTATTTTGAGGTGGTTATGTGGGAGCTGCAATACTTTGCTGCTCCTATGCCGCCATCTTGGTTCCGCCCCCCCAAAGGGGAACTTTTAAGACTCTGAATTTCTCCATCCACCTTTCCTACTCCAAGGAAACAATAGTGAAGCCAAAGAAAATCCTTCAGAGAACTGCCATAAATATCTACAACCTCAGGTCATGCCTTCATGGGCAAGTGTGGGTCAGCATATTATCTTTTGCCAGAAGAAGGATGTAAACTCAATTTAAGATAAAACAACAAAAGGAGGAGATTCATCATGGAACATAGGGATGGATGATGTATTTACCCGAGATGGAAGATAAAACAAAAGACTGAAGGTTAGGGGGCTTAACAACTAGAGAAGCGCTCACTTAAATTCAAAAGGCATTTTTGAGCACTGTACTAGGCACTGGGGATACAAAGACAAAAATGAAACTTTCCTTACTCACAAGAAACATTTTCTATTGGGCAAGGGAAAAAATATGTACATAGATAAGTATATACAAAATATGCACATAATAATGATGGGGAATGGAAGAGATAGCACTAATGCTTGGGGAGACCAGGAAAGACCTTGTGGGTGGTGCTTGAACTGGGCTTTGAAAGTAGCTAGGGATTCTCTGAGAAGAGGAAGAGTGTTTCAGGCACTGGGGACAGCACATGTGTTCGTGTTCAGTTTTTTTCATTTGTATCCTACTCTTTGGGACCCCATTTGGGGTTTTCTTGGCAAAGATACTGAAGCAATTTGTCATTACTTTCTCCAGATCATTTTACAGATGAGGAAACTGAAGTAAACAGTGTTAAGTGACTTGCCTAGGGTCACACAGCTTGTAAGTGTCTGAGGCCAGATTTGAATTCATGGAGATGAATCTTCCTGACTCTATATCTGACACTCTATCCACTGAGCCACCTATAGAAATGAGAAATGGAATGCTGTATCTGGGGAATACCAGTTTGGCTGGAGAATAGAATGCATCAGGGATAGTAATGTGTTATCAGCCTGGAAATATATATTGGGGCAAGATTGTGAAGGACTTAAAATGTCTGCAATGGAGTTTCATATTTTTCTTAGCTGTATTGGAGAACCACTATGCTTTCTTGAACAGAGGAGTGACATGGTCAGTTCTATCTTTTAGAAATGTCAATTTTGCAGTTATATGGAGGATGCATTGGGAAGAAATTTGAGGCAGAGAGAATAATTAGGGGGCTATTGCAATAGTCCAGGTGAATCTAGGTTAGAGATGCAAAGTCAAAGTAACAGAGGATGAACATATGGGGAAGGCCTAGGTCTGTAAAAATAGTATCAGAAATGTAACGCTCAGAATGACGTGGGGTTGGTAAGGGAAATGTAAAGTTACAAAAAGGAGTTTGATAGCTATCTTGGGAGAAAGAGGATCATAAAAGAAAGGATAGGACCTTTGCTTAGGATGAATGGGATGGTGATAGCTAAGAACAGAGAAAAGGCAGAACTGCTTAATTATGATTTTGTTTCCGTTTTCTCTCCAAATGGAATAGTCTTTATAGTGGAAATCATAGATAAAAGTGACTAGCAGGGAGTCAGTAACCAAGATAGGTAGGGAGGCAGTAAGAAAACATCTAGCTGCCCTTCAATTCAAAACACCTTGCCAGATAAAACACATTTTCAGGTCATGGAAGAAATGGCAGAAATCATTTCTCAGCTACTTTTGGTGATATTTGAAAGATCATGGAAAACAGGATGGGTAATACAAGATTGGAGGACAAATATTCCCCTGATTTAAAAAAAAAAACAGAAGAAAATAAAGCCTGAAAATGGTAAGTCAGTGAAGTTGACTTCAATTCCAATGAAAATTTTAGAAGGGATCATTTAAAAATGGGTTGGCAAAAATCTGGAAAGGAAAACAGTGATTATGAAGAGTCAGCATGGCTTCATCAAGAAAAGGTCATGCTAGACTAACTCCATTTCCTTTTTTGACAGAATTACTAAGCTATTAGCTAAAAGGAATACTATGGATATGTTTTACCTAGATTTTAGTAAATCTTTTAAGAAATATCTCATACTATTCTTCCCCCCTGCCATTGTTTAAGTCTGACTTTTTTTGTGCAAAATCTTTTTTTTCTTTTAAATTTATTTATTTTTAGTTTACAACATTCAATTCCACAGGTTTTTGAGTTCCAAATTCTCTCCCCCTCTCATACTATTCTTGTAGAGAAGATGGAGCCAGATGGATTAGCTGATAATATAATCATATGGACTCAGAACTGGTTCAAAGGTAGGACTCAAAGAGTAGTTGTTAATGGTTCAATGTCAACATGTGGTAAGATATCTCTAGGAGAGTACCACAGGGATCTGTGTATGACCCTATGCTTATTAATTTTTTTATTATGGTAAGGATAAAAGGCATAGAATTCATGCTCATAATATTTACAGATGGCATATCCCTTTGAAGAATTGGCTATATAGAGGGTGATAAAAGAATCTTGACAGTCCAGTGCACTGGATTGAATCTAATAATATGAAATTAAATAAGGATAAATGTAAAGTTGTACAGTTGATTCAAAAAATCAAACTGTACAAGTATAAGAGGAGATAGAATGGGCAGATAGCGGTTGGGAAAAGAATGTAGAGGGATGGGAGGAGGTTAGTGGACTGCAAGGTCAACTGAAATTATTAGGAAATTTTCAGAAAGACTCACTTAATTTTTGGCAGGGGCGGGGTAGAGGAGGGTGAGGCAATTGGCATTAAATGACTTGCCCAGGGTCATACAAATAGTAAGTGTAAAGATTCTGAGGTCAGATACAAACTCAGGTCCTCCTGACTCCAGAACTGGTGCTCTATTCACTGTGCCACCTAGCTGCATCATTTAAAATCATTTTATAATAATTTTAAAAAGGGATTTTCAGGGTGATGTGGCAGCCCAAAAAGGTAATACAATTTGGCACTGCATTAAGAGGGCCATTGCTTCCAGGAATAGAGAGGCGATAGTCCTATTGTACTCTGTTCTCCCTAGACCTCAGCTGGAGCATTGTATTAATTTCTTGGTACCACAGTTTAAGAACATTGCTAAACTAAAGATTATATGAATACCTATCTTGCAAGGTTGTTTGGATCAAAGGAGATAATATCTGTAAAGTACTTAGCATAGTGCCCAGCATATAGTAGGCATTACATACATGCTTGTTCCCCTTCTCCAGAGGAGGACCACCAGGATGCTAAGTGCTTTGAGTTCATTATATATGAGAATTGGTTGAAGAAATTGGGAAAGTGTAGCCTGAAGACCCGGAGAGACATTTTATCTGTCAAGTGTTGTAGTTGAAGGGCTGATGTGAAGGAGAGATTAGACTTACTCTCTTTGTTTTAGAGGGCAGAACCAGGAGAAGTGAATGTATGTTGACAGGTGTGGTTATTCCCCATGGAATCAACTGCCTTAACAGGGAATATTTTCTTCCTCCTTGGACATCAAGCAGAATCTGCACCACCACTTGTTTGTTGGATACATTATGGTAAGGATTCCTTTTTTGTGTATGGATTCAAAGAGATGGCCATTGAGTGAGTTGCCTTCCAACTCTCAAATTCTGTGAGATTTTTTTAAAGCTTATTTTAGCAAAAGACCTGCCAAATTTGGACCTCTTCAATCGTCATAAATAGCTCATGAGCTTGAAAATCTGGAGATTGAATGTTCTAGCATATTTGTAGCTATGATTTGATGGAAGGGTAACTCAAGATGCAGGTTTGGCTGTGATGACATTTGAAATTAAAAGTAATTCTGGAAAGAATATCTCTTTTCATTTGACTTCATTAATATTTACTAAAGTCTGCAGCATAATACCAATCCATGTCAAAATCTATAGACCCTGTTATTAGGAAAGAAGACCTCCTGACTCTATCATTCCATATAATTTGTTTCTTATTTTAAAATATAGTATTTGGACAGTAACGATATTTCAGTGGGTCAGGTTTTTCTAGTCATGTCTGTTAACTGGGTCTCCTGGGAGGCAAAAACAGAGGCAGGGTTGGGCATGACAGTACTGAGTATAATACAACTGTAGGTGCATTTGTCCCTGGAGGGGATCTTTCTCCCTTTTGGGTGTAGAGGAAAAGTTGGGCTCATGAAAGGAGTACCATGGTGATGGTACCAGAGAGTGGTTTGCCATGTAGCAGTGAAAATTCTGAAGTCAAGATGGTGGTTGGTAAGTGTGGAAAAATCCCTTGGTTATTATCATTTTTCATCTGAGCTAATGGAGTTAGAGACTGATGATGCAAGTAGGTGGCCAGACCAGAACACCAGGGCTCTTTCTACTCTTTCCAGGTACATTTAAAATTTCCCATTGCCCTGTATATTGTTATTGCTAAAGGCTTTTAAAAACATCACCCTAACCAGGAGATTGTAAACTCTGTAAATATTATTGAATAAAACAACCTGACTCCATCCGTTTCATTGCTATCTCAGCCCTTCATCCCAACTTAATCCAACCATTTTTGTGTGGTCTATTTGTCTCTAGCCTATTCTTACTCTTGCATATTCCCTTCTTCTCTGAGGTCCCATTCATCCACAGGAAATTTGCTAATCTGTACAAATTATCCCCTCTTTCCTTCCACAGACTCAAGGGCCGTGAGCTGCATTGCTAATCTCTTACCAAGGAAAGCTCAAAGTGTGGATTAGAAAATGAGAATCAATGACCATGTAGCAAAGTGCTATGGTGGAGGCTGTACTTTGTTATCATCATGAAGCTGCTTGTTCTCATGACCACAGGATCAGAAAGGGGAAAGAAAAGAAAACACATTTTGGCAATGTATTTAATCATGTGCATTAGAACAAAACCCAATAATAGTTAAGAATCAAATTCCAGTCTTCAAAAGTTTTGAAACACTTGGCATCTGCCTACTTGCAAGTAATAATAAAGTCATTAACATTTTTTGTTCTACTCTTTACAAACCTTAACCAAGTAAAGGCATAGCACACAATGTGGGGCAAGGAAGCACAATAGGCCTCTTTCTGCAGCGAGAAAAGCCAAGGATCCCAGGCCACCCACCCAGGGAGCAATAAGTAGACTTGGGATTCCATTTCCCAAGTCAGTCACAGGCAGGTCTGTTTGGAAGCCACCAGGGCATGCACTTACTTGGCTCTTCCTACTGTCATATCAACAGTCTCTTAATTCATTCTAAACTACTTTATCACCTGAGTTTGTGTGTGTGGGCAGGAACCCAGAAAGAAACCCAATGCAATTCTCTAGCTTTTCTCTTATTTGAAAAGTAGTTGAGTGAGCAGTATCTTTCTCCAAAGTGTTTTACTGACCCTGACTCAGGGTCTTGATTTAGTCTGATTTCTCCAGTGTTAATCTTAATGAATAGAAGGGCCAAAGAAAATATTCGAGCTGTCCCAAACTTAAAGACTTAAAAAAAAAAAACCCAACAAATTCCAAAACATTCAAATAGTTAGAAAGATACACCCCCTCCCCACACAAAGTAGCTCCAGTTGCTCCCACCCCATATAATCAGGGTTTAAAAAAAAAGTATACCCATTCCCCAGTCCCCCCCCCATATACACACAACATACATACATTTCTATATACATATATATATATATATACATACATATGCATGTGTATATATAAAGTATATATATGTATATATACATATGCATATATGTTTTAACACAGTTAGAATTCATGCCTTTGACCCTTTCATGGATTTAACTTATTGCACCTCAGTTTCACTATCTGTAAAATGAGGGAGTATATAAGACAGACATATATATATACTTTTTTTTTTTTTGCATTTTTGGGGTACATTTTGATTGTTTTTTCTTTGTGCATTTGATTGAGAATATAAGCTTTTTTAGGGCAGGTACAGTTCCATTTTTGTTGGTCCTCAATGCCAGAAAAATAGTAATGTTTATTTGGTTGATCAATCTTATTATCTATGTAAATAAGCACATTTAAGGGCATCATGGGACAGAGCCAGATGCAAAACCATTAAAATGTTGGTGAGTGAGTGTCATTAGCAAATATTTGTTAAACGAGTACTTGGGCAAGCACACCATGAAAGCTAAAGTGATATACTTTTCACCCCAAGACCTACCTAAATAAAAATTTGTCAATTGTAAGCAGGATCTGGCTTTCAGATTCCTTAACATAATTTTGAAGGTGACCTACCACCAATTACTCATAACTAACAAAGAAGGAAAAGAAAACAATATAATTAATAGTGTATCCTTTCAAAAATCTATGTTTTTTTTTACTCTTCATTGTTTTACTAAAACAATTTAGTATCTGGATTATTAGAACTATCACATAGAATTCAAATTTAATTTTTACTGGACAGGAAACATCCTAAAGACAAAAGAGAATCGAAAGTTTTTCAAATCTTCTGACCAAATGAAGTCTACATAGAAAACTTTTGTGTTTAGTGAAAAGCACTAACTAATGAGAAAGGATTTTCTTCCAAGTCAATTCAATGAATACTTGTTATGGAGAGGGAGCATGGTGTAGTGGATAAAGCCGTGAGTCTGAAGCCAGAGGCCCTTGGCATGAATTCCAACTCTTGGTACCCTGAGACCTTAGAGGAACATATTAGTTCATGGCACCTCAATTTCACTACTTGTAAAGTGAGTGAGTAGCGTTAGATGAACATTAAGGTACTTTCCAACTTTAGAGTCTTAAAAACCAATGACTAATAAAACTGGAGACCCAAACAAGGAATTATTTTTACTTGGAGGAAAAACAAAGGAGGTGGGAGTGCAGAGGGCAGTCCAATGACAGGTTCAGTTGATCTGAGAGAGGGAGCGCCATGGGGAAGGAGCCTTTGTTGTGGGGCAGTGCAAAGGCTGTTCAGTGCAGGTCAGTGGAGAATTGTCACAGAGATGCCAGCTCTCCTCCTTCCTCCCTCCCACCAATGCCCCAGTTGCCTCTTTATAGCACTAAATAAAAGCATCATACTGTACTAGGTTCTGTGTGGGTGGCAGGTAGAAGGAGTTGTGGCAGAAAAGAAGTAAAAACTTAAAGTCTTATGAAAAACATGAGCTAGATACACATGACATTTTTACCACAGCATCCAGTGGTGATCAATAAATATTGCAATGTCCAAGTTACTTTCTAGCAGTAAACAATGCACCAGGGGAGGTGCTGGTAAATCATTTTTTACTAGCCATAAAGGGCAAATGTGCCTGCCCAAGAATTATTTTACTACTATGCCTGCAATGGACAAACAGGATGATGATAACTGTAATAGCTAACATTTTATTTACGGCTGACTATGTTCCAAACAGTATGCTAATTGATTTAGTAATCTCTCACCCTTATACAATGTTTACAATGTGCCAGGGACTATGATAAACACTTTATGATTATCTCATTTGATCCTTATAATAATCTCTGGAGACAGGAACTCTTATTATCCCATTGTACAGATGAGGAAACAAAGACCAAATAGAAGATAAGTGACTTGTCCGTGGTAACATAGCTAATAAGTGTCTGAGCTTAGATTCCAACTTAGGTCTTCCTAACTCAAGAACAGGCTTAATCATTGCACCATCTCCTTGCCCCAGAAGACAAAAGTTAATTGAAAAAACTTCTGGGTTTAGACTGGAAAAACTTAAGGTAAATGTGATTTCTGCCTTCTAGTATTTAAAGGGTGGTCCTGTGACCCAGGTTGGAGGCAGGTGGGGTGAGGTGTAGATTTATTCTGCTTGGTTCTAGAGGGGAGATTCAGAAGAAAGGAGTCAAAGTTACAAAGAAACAAAATTTAGGTTTAGAAGACAAGTAACATATTGAATAATGAGAACAAATCATAGAAACAATGATTATGTGAAAGAGAATGATGAGACAAAAATATTAAAATTTCTGGCATGTAGCTAAGGTAATCCACAAAGGAAAAATTGTATCTTTGAAAATATTAGGAAAAAGAGAAGAGTAGTGAAATGAGAATATATTTTAAAAACTAGAAAATAAACAAATAAACCCAAATTATAAACAAGGTAATCTTGAAAATTAGAACAGAAAGAGATAAAATGGAAAACAAAGTCTTTCAAAATTATAAACAAAATTAACAGCTTGTTCTCGGAAAAGATTAACAAAATCAATAAAGCTTTAGTAAACTTGATAAAAAAAGAGAACAAAATCAAATGATCAAAATAAAAATGAGGTGAAATCACAGTACAAAAGAAATAACAATAATTATTACAACTCACTCTACATAGTCATCTGCTAGCAAAAGAGTAAATTGAAAAGAATTGCCAGATTACCTCCAAAAATATAAAATACCCCAACAGAACATGAAATAAAGATCTTAATCAATCACCTAAAATGAAACTATACAAGTAATAAAAGTACTAGCAAGGAATTTGTGAGGATCAAACAAGATCATACATGTAAAGTATTTTTCAAACCTTAAGTACACCATAAATGTTAGCGATTATCATTATTTCCCAAAACCCCATCCCCAAACACAACTGAAGATCCTGTTCCCAACAGATTTACAGATGAACTCTATCAAATATTTAAAAAGCAAACGATATGAAATATGTAATAGCCTACTTTGGAAATATTATTTTATACTTTATAATATCTTTTGGTCATTATAAACAGAATTGGGTTTACAGATGAGAAAGAACTATGCAATGGTATTTTGTTTTTAAAGATACTTTCATGTATAATTTTTATTATGATAATATTTTTAATTATAGATAATATTTGTATAAAAATGCTTAGTACTGTGACTGGTGCATAGTTGGTGCTTTATAAATGTTTATTCCCTTTTCCTTCATTAAACACATAAGAATTTGTTTGAGACTTAGTCTTGCCACACATTGCTTAGGGCAGTGGTTCTCAACCTGTGGGTCATGACCCCTTTGGGGGTCGAATGGGGTTGCCTAAGACCATCAGAAAACACATATTTCCCATGGTCTTAGGGCCTGAGACATGGCTTCTCTATCCATCTCTAGGCGGGTCCGTGCACATGCAGATATACCCAAATACCAGTATTAAAGGGTCGCGGGAAGGTTTAGAACCACTGGCTTAGGGCATATGTCACCATTTCAAAATTGTAAAACAAAATGAAACAAAACAAACACTATTTCAACCAGTTTGGAAGGACTTTGTGTCCTTAATTAATCTATGGGGCATCTGAATTAGCCTTAATTTAGATTTTTAATCAAACCATAGCAAGTCACATTCCCCAGGAATCAGGTTGCATTTTTTCCAAAATACGATGCTTTGGAAGTTGACAAATTTTTCTTATTTGTTAAGGTAAAACAGAAGAGAAGCTCCCCAGACATGCTCACTTCAATAAAGTTATGTTTCATTTCTATATGGCAGAAGGTTACATTAGAATGTTGAAGCCTGCTGTATTTTTGAGTCCATCATAAGAAAGTTGTCCATTACTGCTCAAAGATGACCATTCCCTCTAAGAGTAAGGTTATTTTGGTTTTTTCTCTTAAAGACCAGCCTCAACTCCAAATCACTCTGGGCCCAGATTAAGCCCTAATTGGTCACAGTTTGGGCCCTGATTGGTTCAGAATGAATGCAAATAACAATTGTTTCTGTTTTGGCCAGAAACCCTGAGGGTCTTCCCCTCCCGGATCTATACATATATTTTTTAAAGAGGCCATTCTTTGCTTAATTTTTTATTAAGCCTTAATCACTGAATAGGCACTACCTCACTCAAACTGAGTCCTATTAGAGACCTTAGCTTGAAAAGGCCATGGTCCCCCAATGCATCCTGGGCCATCTCCAGTATTCCTGATGGATATCTGGCCACTGGACCCAGATGGTTCTGGAGGAGAAAGTGAGGCTGGTGACTTTGCATATTCCCCTCACTTAAATCCAATTGACTTGCATGTTATGACATTATCTCCCTGATGTCCTGGTCCTCTTTGAAAATGAAGGACAAGGGTGGGGCAGAGCCAAGATGGCAGTGTAGGAGCAGCAAGATACGGCAGCTCCCAAACAGCCACCTCAAAATACCTATAAAATATGACTCTAAACAAATTCTAGAGCTCTAAAACGCACACAAATACACTTTCCACTGAAGGCAAGTCGGCTAGGAGGGACCATCTCAGTGCTGGGAGCTGAAACCAGCCCAGCCTGAAATGGTGGCTTGGCCCTGG
>JAQQSV010020378.1:0-10996 GCA_028646515.1 Pseudochirops corinnae | reverse complement strand
ATAGATAGATAGATAGATAGATAGATAGATATACTAATGCATGTATATAAACACGCACATATATCTACATCATTAAATACTGAGGTCAGCCAGCCATCTTTAAGATAACAGATTAGTGTTGACTATTCTCATTTGATTTTGCTAGTACTAGGCAAGAGTTTGAGCTTTTTTTTTTATTTCTTTAAATGAAAGGTATATTAAACAGATCTAATAGTTATTATTGTACTTATTAATTGATTATATATCTGAATTTTTTTGTATACATTGTACTTATGAATCTGCATGTGTATGTCTGTGTGTTTAAGAGAAGAGAGATATTTACTCAAATAATTTGATCACTTTATCATTGTTTTATTTCTGATCCCATTTATTTTCCTGACCCCTAAGCTCAATTGATAATTATATTAATGTATTTTTGAAGAAGGGAAAATTCCATCTCCCTCAAATCTTCCTTTCTTTTCTCTTTTTTAGTATTGGTATTGAGAGCACCAACATTATTTCAGTCCTCCAGGTTCATCATCATGTACTACTTGACACTTCCTATTCTCATATAGATTGTAGTTAGCTGCCAAGTATAGTCCATTCTATTTGTATATGATCTCCTCAATTCAGCTCATATTATCTATCCACAGTCTTTATCCCATTTTCTTTCCCATTAGAGTTCATAAGGACTACTGAAATAAGCTACTAATTCCCTGCTTCTAGTCACTACCTCCCCAAACCAGCCTCTGCCTGTCACAATAATCTCCATAAACACGTATTTGATCATGGCACTAGCCAATACAGTAACCATCAGTCACTCTCCATTACTCCTAGGATCAAGTATAAATTGTTCAGTTAAGACATTTGTGTTATGATTACAGAATACAAAAATATAGTGTGACTGTGTTTGGAATTTCTTCAACATTTTACAATCTTACAAGGAAAAATTCAGTGGATAGGGAAAGTAGAAAGTTGGATGCTTTAAACAAAGTTTGTTCAAATTAAAAGAAATATCATCAGTGGAAAATAAAATATTTTCATTAACTATCTATAATAGAAGTATGATAGCTAAAATAAACAACTGATACTCCTATAAGGTTAAAGTGAATCCCTAAATAGACAGGAAGTAAAGGGATGTGATGAAGTTGCTTTGAAGAAATCAAATAAAAAGTAAATGAAGTCTGTCGTATCTCTTTATGCTTACCAAAATGTTAAATTATATAGGAAGTGGAAATTTAAGGCTGGAGGTATTATAAGAAGGCAAATCCATTGATACATCTGTGAGATCATTCATCCCTTCTGCAAACATGTTGAATTAATTTAATAAAGATTTTAAATGTTCATATGCCTTGAAAAAATTATCTTACTAATGGATTATGCACCTAAAATGTAAATGACAAGAAGAATTTTTACCAAAATACATGGATATTATTATTATTAAAAACATGTTTCTTCTTATTCTTGGTTATACATGTTTGTCAATTATTTTTCAATTTATTTTATCCTTCTTGCTTGCTTAGAGTCTTGTAACTTCTACTCCAAACTCTTTTTATATTTCATGGCCACTGGTACTCTGAATAATATCTCACATTACCAAAATTTAAATCTGTCACATAATTTTTCTCATAATTCTCTCAGGAGAAAGGATGTGTAAAAAAGCATTGTTACCTTCATATTACTCAAGCATCCAGACTGTTAGACTTACACTAGTACTTCTAGTATTCACAGAGGTAGTTTTCAGTAAAGATGCATCTGGGAACCAAGGTCTCCCGATTCTATTCCCAGAGCTTTAATAACATCACCAGTGAATCCCAGGACTCTAAATGACTATATAATGTAATGATCTTTGACTTTGAACTTATATTTGGAAACAGACTGTTTTCTCATTAAAAATGAAAAGTGGTCTGGAGGTTAAGCTGTTCTTTCAGATCAGAACAGGTCAGGAATCATTTGTACTTAGTGTATTTGAAAAGAGTCAGCATTGCTGGAAGTAGACGCTATTACCAGGGTCAGCTCATAAGTCGCACTATAGTGCAGAAGTTATTATTGTAAATGCATAAACCGATTCACTGTGATTTGTTCTTTCAACATTCTTCACAAAAGAAATGTAATTAATTTAATTCCTCCCACCTGAGAAAGGTAAGCATGATCTGTTTTACTGCTACAATTTGAATTGCTCTGGCATGGACAATGTTTGTTTGAGATCCAAGTGATCTCTCAGATCTTTGGAATTTCTAAAATTTGTTATTCTCTCAAGGGTTCAAAATTTAGAAAAGAGAAGTCAAGCATTCACATAGTATGTTGGCTTGAATCTGTTTCATATAAAAAAAAAACAGACTTGCCTTGAATGTCTCTTTGTAGATTTCAAATTTTAATCACTCTCATACGAATGAATGTTATGGGAATGGGAATCTGAAGATCTTCCCTGCACCTAGGCTCTTTGAGAGGCTTAAGTGACTCTGAGAACCTTCTATGATTTGAAAATTTACTCTACCATCTAATAGGTTGAATGTGGTCACATGGATCCTGTGGTGGGAGGCTTGTTTTTCAGGAATGCCCACATCTTGTTACTTTGTGATTGGGCAGTGTGTCAAGAGGTTTGTGATATTCTCTGACCCAGGAGAAGGCTATATTTAGCCTGATATGAGGTTTTGCTTTGGGGCTCACTTTGGGAAGAGTTGGGTGATTTAGCCAGATAAGACTCTGGGCAGCCATTGAGCCCCCCAGCTTTGAAAATCCAGATGTTGGTGCTTTCCTCTCTGGTCACTGACTAGGTATGGATGTAATGGTCAGACGGCTGGAAGCTTGTCTGCTGATCTGTTTCACTGTCTGTATATTTTTGTCTCATTGTAACTTTTACTGGTATTCTCTGAAGTTTGGGGTGCTGACCTTTTTCCTCTGAACTAGGTAAGTTATATATGATTGATTAAAGTAAGATTTTTAACCCATTTTGAGTTGCTTTTCTTTAGAAAAGCAGATTTAAGAACCTGTGCTAAGAAGCCATCCTGGGTATACTAAGGTGCTTGCTGCTACAATGAACATATCTATAAAGTTCTCTAAAAAGTAGAAAGTCCTTCGTGCATATCTGGCATTATTGTATTGATATGCCTATGATTAAAGACCACAGTTAATAATGGAAAATTTATTTGAATCATTGTTATCTTATTGAGTCCCAAGGGAAATGTTTAAATGCAAAATTAATGAAGTAAGAAGAAATCAGTATTTACGATGGAAACTTAGACACCCTTCTTTGTTTAAGTTTATAGTTTCCTGGTGAAGAGAACATTCCTAATTATTTTCCATTTTGGTTTTAATGATTCTCCTATTAATTAAATTTTAAGAGACAAACTGCCTAAGTCTCACATGTAAAATTTTGCCCTAAGAGCCCATTGCTAAATGTTTTTTGCCAGATCTACATTGACCCTCAAAAACCTCAAAGCAATAAGATCAAAGTGTTCTTATTGATTCAATTCTACAACCGAGTTCCTTTTGAGGATGAATCTCTTGACAGGATGCACTATCTCCATCTGTCTGTCTATCTACCTCTCTATCTATCTCTCTATCTCATATCTAAAGGGGACCATAGAACATGGAATATTAAAACTAGTTTGGAATTGATAGATTATCAGTTTCAAAAACATAATTTCTGATGAATGCAGAAACAGATCCAGATTTCAGAAACTGGAAAAGCTAAGACTTGAAAATAAATATATTTTGGATAAAAATGAGTATAAAATTTTACTCTTAATGCTTTTTAAAATACAGTAGAATTCCTGTTTATGAATTTAATTTGTTTGTAGATTCTATTTGTCATGTGATTTGCTCATTTTGCAAGTGAATTTGCCCATAGGAAATAATGTAAAGTTGGATGATCTGTACCACATCCCCCACCCCCAAAAAATCTATATAAAAATAATTATTTATAATTTTAAGTAAGTTTTTTGTCCTTACTACACCTGAAATCCAATAGCAATGATTAGTACACATTATAAAATGAAAATAAAACCAATTAACCTGCACTTTACCTTGGAGAAGAGCCACTTGGCTTGTGTGAGGGAGAAGAGAGAGAGGTAGGGTGGGGGTAGAGGGAGGTAGGGTAGGGAACTGAAAAGATCCCAGACAGGGCTGGGGTCTGATGATCAGGGTCAGAGGTTGTGGACAGGACTGGGGTCAGGGGTCCTTGGGCCTAGGGGGGTGGGAGGAAGGGATTTTGATTCTGCTGCTGCCTCTCACAGCCACCTCCAGTGGGAGTGGCCAGAATGTAGGCCAAGGCCACAAGCCTGGGATAACAGATTGCCCCTCCCCTGGGGTCCCTAGGCCAGGGCCACAGCCAGTCCTTGTCACCCACACTTCCCACCCCCAAGACTAAAGGCATAGGCAGGGCTGCCTTGGATCTCTAGCCACTGATTCTGAGTAGCAAGTATATGAAGCTGAAAGTGAGGGGCTGGCTCCACTATACCCCACTGCAGACTCTGACCAAGCAGGACCCCATACTCAGAGCTATGTTCAGTGGCTGCATGGAGAGACTCACAGACTGTGAAGACTGGGTGGTGATTGACAGGAGTGGGCATCATTTTGGGACACAGTTGAACTACCTTAAGATGAGTCAGTACCTCTTGCAGAGATCCCTCAGGAGCTGGGTGAGCTGCTGGGTGAGGCAGGATACCAATTGGGGCAGTGACTAGCTGAGGATTGCCAGTTGACTTTACAGCAAAAGAGTGAGAGCCTTTTCCCACTCTACCTTATTCCCATGTTGACATATCCACTGGAAGAGCAGCAGCTTCTAGCTTGCACCTCATCCAGTGAGGCATAGTAAACCAGGTTACTTGTAAGATGAGGTTCTACTGTATATTGATGTATAGGTTTTTATCTGAGAAAATCAGGACAAGAGAAATTTTTTTTTTCTGCATATTTCACTAATAGGGAAACTATGGTACAGAGATGTTATGAACTAATATCCATGTTTCACAGATTGTAAAAGAGATAGCATTTGAACTCAGGACTACTGATTCCTGGGTCAGCCATTCAGTGTTTCAGCCACAATACAGGACACATCATATACATAGTTTTTGGGGGATAGATGGTGGGAAGCATAAGCAAGGGACTTCTGTAAATTCAGTCAGTAACAAAAAATCCTGCTGAAGTGAGCCTATGTTTTGACCTTGCTTGACTTTGACTTTGAGCAACCAGCTTTCAGGGAAGTACCCAGGGGAGAGGATGCTTTAGGAATCTGCATGTACTCTAACCATATCTCCTTAGCAATAATTCCATCTCCTCATAATGGGTGCATGGAGTACCTGATAGCAGCTACCAGGTATGCTCACCAACCTGTCCCTCATCTGAATTGTGAACCAATTACAATTCTTAGGGAAGAAATGATAAACAATGTCCCATCTCACTTTGGAAATACGTATTAGGATTGTCTTTCTCTTATTACAAAAACATTAACAAAAATTTTCTCCATTTTGAATCTTGTGCTGATCTTCACTGATCAACCAATGTGTTTCTACCTTGGCATTTTAAAAATAACTTCTTTGAATAATTTTCCTTGAGTTTTGCCTCTTTCATCAAGGTGAAGGCCTGAACATAGAATTTTCCTTTTAACAAACCAAGCAAAAGAAAGGGAAGATAATGGTATGGAGATACTAGGTTGAAGACAAGCAAACAAATAATTTTTGATGAAAATTTAAAAATTGTATAGGATTTTGTTCCCTCATTCATTACTCTTGGTGCTTTGTCATGCATTTGGGGACTTAGGAGACCCTCCTGCCACTTTAACTTCTTGGGTCATTTCACTGACAGTATATAGCAATGGTTTCCTTCACCCAGAAATATTCAAGCTGTTACCCTCACCTACCATATTACTGCCTATCAGAACCTGTCCACTTAGTATCCCATTCTCCCAGTGAGATTCGGCAGCCCAATTTGGGCTTCCCCAAGTAAGAACCACTCTCATTTAAATATTCTATGGGGTAAAAAGAGGGAAAATTAATCCAAATGTAATTTCTAATAGTGAGCTTTCATTTGATGAAATAATGTAATAGAATGATTTTTCATCAGAGGATCAGATTTTCACAGATGGAAGAGACTTTAAAGGACATTTTTTCCAACCACTTCATTTTACAAAAGAGGAAACTGAGACTTGGAGGTTAAATGACTTGTCCTTAGCCATTTAGAAAGTAAGTCACAAAGACATTCACTTCACCTTGCTGACTGGTGTTTCTCACATTCTATCATTAGGACAATGAATTACAACTATTAATAATCAAGAAACAATTATTGAGTATTGACTACATTCTAGTTATATAATCCTTACAAGGCATGGCCTTTACATTCAATTAGTTTAACACCTCATCGGAAGCCCAGCATTTTCAGAAGAGCAGCAATGTAACAAGACAGTACACAGTGAACAATGAATGTGTGGCACAACATTAGGTCCTGTTGTAATGCAAACAAGGTAGAGAGTATTGTGAGTTTAGATAAAGTGGGGAGGGAGATGGGAGGGGAGTCAGAGGAGGCTTCAAAAGAATAATAATCTTGAACTTCAGGATTACTAGAGTTCTCAGGAGGTATCTGGGGAGTGAAAACTTGAAAACTCAGAATACATCTTATAAATTGGTGTCAGTTCTGACTGTTGGCTTCACCTTTCCCCCTCCTTAGCTTCTGCTGTCAATCAGCAGCAAGCCCTTTCAGGAGTATTTTGACTTTTACCCTTGTTGGCCACAACCTTATCAGAATTAGGCCCTTCAGGGTTTTTAGGCCTCCAACCTTGTTGGGAACTGTAGTCCCTCCCTTCTTGACTTTGGCATTTACCAAATAAGGATATATACATTTGAACTGGCTATCCCCCATTTCCCTGTTCTATGTAAGCCCACCTCCCAGCCACTGAGGGATAGTGGGGTAGTGGTGGACTTCCCTGTAATTAGCCATTGGGGAAGATTTTTGCACCCAGACCTGAGCCTGCCTCTTAGCCAATGGGAGAAGGAACATGGGGAGTGGGGGGGGGGGGGTGGTGAGAGGAAGGAGGAGGTAAGGGGGTTTGACTGCATTAGGGTATATAAATTCTTGTTCTGTTCTTTGTAACATGCCTCCTCCTCATGACCACTCATGGGAAACACTACCCTCTTCTCCTGGGGGAAGAGAATAAAATTTCCTGTTCTTGTCCTGAGAAATCTTGGTGTTCTTAATTAAATTTTAAATGGGGTTTTTCATCCCAAACAGAGGGTAGAGAATACTTGACAGCTTTCCAGATAAAGCAAAGAGTGGAATTAAGTTTAAAAATCAGAAGAGTGAATGCTTTATAAGACCACCTCTAAATGACCGAACCATTGACATTTCCTCCTTACCTATACCATGTCCTTCATAAAATAAGTCATTCTTATCTTGGGAAGGTGGGGAGGAACAAGTATTTTTTTAAAAATTTATTATAAGTCAGACATCACTCTAAATGTTTTTGAAAATACTTTTATTTGATCTTCATAATAAGCCTCTGGGACAGGGGTATTAATATACCCAATTTACACTTGAGGAAACTGAAGCACAGAGTAATTAAGTTATTTACCCAGGGTCAAACCACTAGGAATCTGAGTAAGCCCAGCACTCTATCCATTGCCACCTAGATGCCTTTCACAAGTTGTTAAAGGATCAGGACCAGAATTCAAAACAAGTGGCTCCTAGGACAACAGGCCAGGTAGCTAACTCAATAAAGGGCACATTGTACGTGAATTACTGAAGCAGGGGACGAGGAAAGGATTTGACCCTAACAATAAGATTCAGAAAGAAGCTAAAGAACACTATGTTAGGAGAGCAGAAAAAAAAAAAAACAAAAAAACCTGACTTCTTCAAATGACCCTTCAATCTTATTTTGCTCCTCACTAAGTTTAGAGCACTGCTCTGGGGTCACCCAGGTGCCCTTCCGACTTTTCCTTGGGGCGCATATTATTAAAACTATTTTCATAATAATGATCAAATTTCTAATATGGTTAAATATTGTAGACATAGACCACATTAGGAAAACAAAAAGGATCTTGGTGGGGAAGATTCTCAATAAATGTTAAAAGTAGGAAGATGTCCTGAAAGGAAAGAGTTTGAGAATAATTGCCTGAAGGCACTGTAATGTTTGGTTCTTAAGGATGTTTATAACACTGTAAGTGATGATATCATAATAATGATATAAGCATTGAGTTTATAAATACCACTTAGGATGTTTCTCAGTTTTCAGTGAGAATCAATTCAAAACAAATGTCCCACCATAAAATCAAATTTGAATTAAAGGAAACATTAGGACTTAAAAAAACTCACTTGTTAGACCTTGATTACAATAACTTCCAAAGCAAAAAATTCCTGTTTTAATCACCATAAATTTTAGATGGAGTTCAGTTATAAATGGTTTTAAAATAAGTTGCTTTGAAACTGATCATTTATATGTAATACTTGGTGAATTATTGTGAGCATGATTTTTTTAATTGAAAAAAGATTATATGGAAATGTGAGTCAATCTTTAATTTCATTTGAAGAGTGTTTTGGAGAACTAGCAAATAGATATGGACATGAAACATATTTCACTATTAATTTTAAAATAGCACTATGTCTGTATATTATAGAAAGTATTTGCTCATGGAATTTGAAAGTTGTTAGAATTTCTATGACTGCTTTTATTGAAAAGTTATTCCTAAATAATGATTATTGGAATATCATTGCGATTATTATTGTTGTTATATAAATAGATTGTTAGAGACAATGTGGCTGGTATAGTGGCTAGAAAACTGGTTCTTTTTTTAAAAAATTAAATTTTATGTTTATTTTTAGTTTAAACATTTGTTTCCACAATACATTCAGTTATAAATTTTCTCCCCATCTTTCCCCTAACCACTACCCCAATACAGCTATCCCACTGTATACCCCCGACCCCAATCTGTTCTCTCTTATATCCTCTACCATCTCCCCTCTGACTTTCTGGTAGGGCAAGATGGATCTCCATACCTGAGTAGCTGTATATCTTATTTCCCAGTTGCATGTAGATGATAATTAATAATAATAATAATAATAACAAGAAGAATGATAATGATAATAATAAGATTATTTTAAATGTTTGATTTTAAAACTTTATATTCCCAATTCTTTTCCTTCCTCCCTCATCACCCACCCTCAGTGGGAAGATAAGCAATTCAATATAGGTTGCAGATGTGTGGTTATGCAAAACATTTCCATAGTGGATATGTTGTGCAAGATTGATTATATTTCCCTCCATGCTGTCCTGCTCCCCTACTTATTCTATTCTCTACTTTGTCCCTGTCCCTTTACAAAAGGGTGTACTTCTAACTACCCTCCCCCCAAACCTGCCCTCCCTACATCATTCCCCATCTCATCCCCTTCACCTTACTCCCCTGTAGGGTAAGATACCTAATTTAGAGTGTATTGTTGTACCCAAAGCCAAATCTCAGGTCATTACACACCACCTGATTTGTAGTCCACCATTAAGCCCCTTTTTGTCATAGTTTAAAACTGCTTAAGGCATGTCTGGGTGTATTGTTCAAGATGTAGTTCCCTGATGCCTCCTTCCCTAATTAGAATTTTATATATTCTCCTTGAATCATTATAGTGTATACAGTTCATTATGGTATGAGGATCTCATCTAGGGACCACCTTGTCCTGTCCCACTGACCAAGCAGGGTACCTATCCTCTTTGCCCAGAATATGACCCTGACCTGTTCTGGGGAATTCCAGTTCCCCTCACCCCATGACCCCTCCATCCTGCTCTGGAAAACTAACTAAGCCCTCCACCCTCTGCCCTCCACCCTGTTCTAGGAGGGACCCCCATGTCACAGGAAGGTTGCACCCTTGTACCCTTGCACCATATTCTCAATTAGCCCTGAGCTATAGATTTAACCAATGGCTGTTCTTTGCTTCTGTATATAATGGCCTCTGCTAGCTCCCCTCCCTGATTGTGGTTTTTGTGGTTTTAGCCTTTATAATCAAGTCTGTATCCTACTGGATTACTGCCCATTTGAGTGTGGAACACTCGGGTAGTCACATGCCTGATCAATAAATCCACACCTAAATTTACCTTGAACCCAGGTCTCGGCTTGCTCTTATTCTCTGCACAACAGTATGTCATTCCTTCCTTAAGTCAAATTCAATGAGACTAAGGTTGACCCATTCCCTTTTTCCTTCCTGTTCTTCCCCTCCATTGTAACAGTTTTCTCTTGCCTCTTCTGTATGAGATGATTTACCCCATTCTATTTCTCCCCATCTTATATTTTCATTATATTATTGTATTCCTCTCTCACCTCTCAATTTCATCTTTTAAATATTATCCATTCCTATTCAATTGATCCTGTGCCCTCTGTCTACGTACACCTGTACAAATACATACACATACTCACATATGTATTCATATGCTTATATACCCTCCTATATAGATGTATAAGTATCTATATTTAGGGATTTATATTCCCTTCAACTATCCTCATGCTGAGAAAAGTTTCATAAGTTACAATTATCAGTTTTCCATGTAGGCATGTAAAAGGTTCAAGTTTGATAACTTCCTTTTGATTTCTTTTCCCTGTTTAACTTCTCATGCTTCTCTTGCTTCTCGCATTTGAATATCACATTTTCTCTTCAGTTATGGTTTTTAAATCAAGAATGCTTGAAAGTCCTCCACTTCATTGAATGACTATATTTTCCCCTGGAACATTATACTCAGTTTTGCTGGGTAGGTGATTCTTAGTTTTAATTCTAGCTCCTTTGATTTCTGGAATATCATATTCCAGGTCCTTTGATCCCTTAATGTAGAAACTGCTAGATCCTGTGTTATCCTGATTGTGTTTCCACAATATTCAAAGTGTTTTTTCTTGGCTGCTTGTAATATTTTCTCCTGAACCAGGAACTCCAGAACCTGGCTATAATATTCCTAGGAGTTTTCTTTTTGGTATCTTTTTCAAGAGGTGATCCGTGAAATCTTTCAATTTCTATTTTGCACTTTGGTTCTAAAATATCATCAGGGCAATTGTCC
>JAQQSV010020377.1:0-10996 GCA_028646515.1 Pseudochirops corinnae | reverse complement strand
TTGGGAAAAGCTGTCAAAAAAAAAAAAGGAAAATGACAAATGGTAAATGGGAATGAAAAAAGTGGCATATTAATGTACTTTTGGAGTATCTGTGAACTAGTCCAGCCATTCTGGGAAGCAATTTGGAACTATGCCTTTAAAATTATTCAACATCAAATACCCTTTAACCAAGAGAAACTACTATCAAGTCTTAACTACAAAGAGATCAAAGAAATATTAAAAAGGACTCATATATACAAAAAATATTTACAATAGCATTTTAGGAGGCATCAAAGAATTAGCAATTGTTTTCAGGTGCCCAGAATTGGGGAATGGCTCTATGGTATATGAATAAGATGAAAAATTATTATGTAATAGGACACAATGAAGAAAAGGATGATTTCAAAGAAATGTAGACTTGTACAAATTGATATAAAATGAAGTGAGCAGAAAAAGGAGAACAATTTATACGACAATAACAATACCATAAAAGTGAACAGCTTTGAAAGACTTAGGAACTATGATCAACAAAATGGCCAACCACAGTTCCAGAAAACTCAAGATGAAACATGCTATCCATGTCCTAATAGGAAGCTGATCAACTAGAGAGGTACTAGATAAGAACTCATGTCTTGCTGAGTAACAGGTTCCAAAAATACCAAAAGGAAAACATTTTCTATTGGAGGAATATGCAGACATTCTGTGTTGCAATGTACTTTGATAGACAGTGTTTCATGTATACTGGGTCTTCAATTTCCAGGTAGGAAACTAAACAAATTGTTATATTAGTATCAGACAAGCACCAAAAACTTGGAAAAATGTGTCTGTAGTTTAATTAATCATTTAATTTTTGGTTTGTATCAAGTATATATCCAAAAGTGAAAGCAGCTGATAGAAAAATTATGTGACAAATAGAGGTGATGAGGGGCCCTTTACATATGAAATAATAAACAGGGTGGATGCATTGCATAGCCACAAAACAGGTACATAAGTTGAAAAAACAAAGAATTCAAAAAAGCTTTTTCTTAGGAGAAGACTAACGGTAAAATGAAGTGACAAGTAGGTTAAACTGGTTTTCCTTTTTGTTCTTGCCTTGTTTTAAAGGCCAGTTTTGCAGGATACCTTACTTTTTCTTGTTTGTATAATTTCACACATTTTTGCCCCTTGACTTCAGTATGTGTTAGGTTTTGTATGGTTATTCAATATGCTCATATAAAATATATTACTTAACATGATTTTCTCTTTCTTCTGACCCAATATTTGAAAATTATGAATCCTTGGTACAGCATAATCATCTACAGTACTATGTCATACATTTAAGTAATAAAAAATCTGGGACTCAGAGACTGATCCCTCCATTGCTCTACTAATATGTACTTTCCAGATTTGGAAAAAAAAAGTTCCATTTACAACTTCCAGTTGTTTCTTTCTATTCAGCCAACTTTCCACTTATTGAATATCTCCTTGCCTAAATATTACCTTCCAGTATTGAACTGCAAGTGGTTCCCCAGCTTCTATCCCCTCCCTTCCCCCTAACAGGTGATTCTCCATAGCCATTGTCTTTTTTGGCAGAAGGTAATAATGAAGTCTGACCAAGGCTTCCAGAAATCAATGTTAGTCATATATTATTAGTCAAACTTTCTCCCTGATTCTCCATTTATTTCTACATTGTAAATTTTTCAAAAACTTCTCATTTCATGCCAATTAATGGAGTTAATTAAGAAAGCAAGATAATTAACTACACCCAACTGGGAATTAAGATATACAGGCACTAGGGTAGGGAGATCCATCCTGCCCCACTGGAAAGTCAGAGGGGTGAGGCGGAGGACATAGGAGAAAGCAGATTGGGGGACGGGTTATATAATGGGATGGCTGTCTTGAGGTGTTAGGTAGGGGAAAGATCGGGAGAAAATTTGTAACTCAAAATCTCATGGAAATGAATGATGTAAACAAGAAAATAAATACATTACTTTATTTAAAAAAAAAAGAAAGCAAGATAATTGATAAAATCAAAAGCATTCACAGGCCAACAGCAACAATATAAATAAATCAATCTAATTACACCTGACCTTGCATTGCCTGGTATAGGCATATCCTACAAATGAGAGTTATGCATGCTGTACATGAAAGTAATTTGTTATTCAAGAAAAACTGCAGTAACCTCACAAGGTCTCTCAATAAGCAGGGTTTCAGATAACCAGTTTAGATAACCTGTCCTTCTTCCTTTATCATAGAAAGGTTTATAGGATGCTATGAAGCACAACCACTGCTTACAAAAATGTTGGTGAAGAAAGAGATTTGTATTTGTGGAAAACCCCTTAGAATAAGTAAATGATAGCTCTCATTCATATAACACTTTGAGAATTATAGGAAAACATAAACAAACTGTGTAATGTTGGTTCTGCCAATATTAAATTTAATGTATATTAAAAAAAACAATCTGTATGTGTAGGTTTATGGTTCCTTTTTTAATCTCTATTTTCTAGTCTTCTTTGGGCATGGGAATTTTCGTATATGTTGGTGATTTTCCTGTTCATAAATCTCAGAAATATGTAAAAAACAAAAATGTCAGTGACAAAGAGAATGGTTATTTTAAAATAATCCTAACCCAGAAGGAGGAAATGATTGTTGAAGTAGAAATGCTAGGAAATTTACCACAAATATCATTTCATACTAGAATTTGTGACAGAGAGAGAGATAAGGGAATTTCAGGGAAGATAGAGCAGTAAGAGGGTACAAGAGAGTCTTGATTCTCAATATTCCCCTTGAGATGGGGGATACCAACAACAGAATTATTTTTTTTAATGAAGTAAAACCATAAGGAACTTAAAAAAAAAAAACTGCTTCGCATATAAAATAAACCCACATAAATCCTTGACATTCCTGTATATTTCTAATGAAATCCAACAGCAAGAGATTTAAAGTTCCTGTAGACATTATAAAATATTTGGGAATCTACCTGCTAAAACAAACCCAGGGCCTATATGAACACAACTACAAAACACTTTTCACACAAATAAAATCAGATCTAACTAATTGGAAAAACATCAGTTGCTCCTCGCTGGGTAAAGGTAATATAATAAAAATGATAATTTTACCTAAATTAAACTACATATTTAGTGCCATACCAATCAATCTACCAAAAAAATCACTTTATTAAGCTAGAAAAAATTATCCACTTCACAATTTATAATGCTCTCTAATTCTTGTTTGGTCATAAAGTCTTCCATTCTCTATAATTCTGACAGGTAAACTGTTCCTTACAGTCTCAGATTGCTTAGAATCTCAGCCTTTATACCTAGATCATACACCCACTTAGACTTGATTTTGGTATATGGTGTTAGGTAATGGTCTATGCTCAGTTTCTGCCATACTGTATTCCAGTTTTCCCAACAGTTTTTGTCAAATAGTGAGTTCTTATCCCCAAAACTGAGATCTTTGGATTTATTAAACAGTAGATTACTATAGTCATTGACTGCTGGGTCTTGTGTACTCAATCTATTCCATTGATCCACTAGTGGCTAAATGGGTGCATGATGTAGGTATAAAGGCAGAGACTGTACGCAATCTGGAAATGGAAGACTTTATGACCAAACAAGAATTAGAGAGCATTATAAACTGTGAAGTGGATAATTTTGATTACATTAAATTGAAAAGTTTCTGTACAAATAAAGCCACTACAACCAAGATTAAGAGGAAAGTGGTAAATTGGGAATTTTTACCACCAGTGTCTCAGTTCCTAAGACCATCAGAAATATGTGTTTTCCCATGGTCTTCCTTGTGACCCCTGTGAAAGGGTCGTTCGATGCCCAAAGGGGTCGTGACCCACAGGTTGAGAACCGCTGGATTAGAGAAATGAAAATCAAAACATCTCTGAGATACCACATCTCACTGGTCAGATTGGCTAAGATGACAAAACAGGTAAATGATAAATGCTCGAGAGGATGTAGAAAAATTGGAAGACTATTGTATTGTTGGTAGAATTGTGAACTGATTCAACCATTCTGGAGAGCAATCTGGAACTATGTCCAAAGGGCTATAAATAATTTCATACCCTTTTACCTAGCAATATCACTTCTGGGGTTGTATCCCAAAGAGATCATAGAAGTGGGAGGAAGACCCATATGTACAAAAATATTTATAGCAGCTCTTTTTGTGGTGACAAAGAATTGGAAATTGAGGGGATACCCATCAGTTGGGGAATGGCTAAACAAATTGTGGTATATGAATGTAATGGAATATTATTGTGCTATAATAAATGAGGAGTAGACAGACTTCATATGTACCTGGAGAGGCTTCTATGAACTGATGCTGAGTGAGATGAGCAGAACCAGGAGAAATTTGTACACAATTACAAACACAAAGTATGTATGACAACCAACTTTGATAGACTTTGATAGACTCTTTTCAGCAATGCATAGTTATAAGACAACTCCACAAGATTCCTGATGGAGAGAGATGTCTACATTCAGAGAAAGAATTAGAAAGAACAGAATTTGAATGCAGTTTGAAGCAAACTACCTGTTTTCATTCTTTTTCTTGCTTGGTTCTATTTCCTCTTTCCCATTGTTCGTTCCATCTGTTATGATGCTTCTTTATAACCTGACTAATGTCTAATATGAAAGTATTTGCAGATCCTATACTTGATTGCATGCCGCCATGGGTGGGTGGGGGGGGAGGAGACAGAGGGAGAGAAAATTTGAAACTCAAGGGACTGTGGAACTGAATCCTATAACCTAAAAGTAAACAAACAAATTAATAAAGACAAAAATTAAAAAAAAAAAAAACAGAAAAAAAAAACCCTGCTTCTTTTTTTGGAGGAATATGGGGGATTAGTTATAAAAAAAAATACTTCCAACACAATGGGAACAAATAGTATTATGCAGTGTAAGATTCTAGAGGTAAAAACACTAAAAACAAATTATATGTCACCAAAAGAAACACCAAAAACAAAATGAAGATAATATAACTGTTATGTTGATAAAAACAGTGTTTATTTTTAAAATGAAAAAGTTAGAATGTGACATTGTCCAAATAGGACTATTTCCCGCAAATCAGCTTCCCAGCAAAATGATCATTTTTTAAAACAAACATTGTCTAGCATCTTGTGACTCACTAATAGGGTATGGGCTTTGGATTTCCCTTTGAACTTTCAACCTAGCCATTAAACTTTTCTACATGGCCCAATTGCTGGAAATCACCTGAGGCTTTGGCTTATCCTAGAATAATCCTGTCAACTCTCCTTTCCTTATGGTTCTGACACAGCCCCAACCTTCATTTCTCTGTTACCTCTGACACAGCCCAGCCCTTCATTGTTTGTTATCTAGGGACCACCCCAGACTGCTTCACACCCTTAATCCTATCTAGACCCCTTTGATCACCCTAAACTATTAACCACTCCTTGATCCCATCCAAATCTTCCCAGATTCTTTTTCTTCTATAAAAAAAGATGAATCTCCTTTATCATATATTCTGATTCTTAAAAATCTTGCCTGCTTTTGTTGGTTATTCAATAAACCTTTTCTCTGACTGAAAGAAGGCTTGAGTTAAATTCTTTCAAGGCAGACCTGTACCTTTTGAACTTGAATTTTGGGGCACCCAGCATGCCTAGACTGCAACATAATAACACAAGAGCATATGTGAATATGAAAAATTTGTGGAAGAGAATGGATTTTATCACCTATCATTTGTGATGGTTAAAAATAACATTGCCGAACAGGAGCTGTATCCTCAAGGTAAGTGCTAAAATTAATGGATACCCCTAAAAAGTATTGATTACAGATGCATTAAAATAGTTGTAGTTGCTTGATTAAATATCACATGACTTGAAGAGACGAAAGAAGGAGAGCAAGGAAAGCGGAGTAGGGAGCAGGATCTCAAAGTGACACTCAGCATAAATGCCCCACAGGCGGCAATCACTGTGAACACAACAGATAAGGAAATCATTTTCAAAACTTATATGGTTGATAGAATATTACAGGGATTTTGTTTAATGGTTTCTGTGTGCAAACAGGATTAAAATTAGTAAAGTGAGGAAGATTATGTATTCCCTGCCAGGAAGATAAATAATCTCTCAGAATATGGTATGGAATAATTTACATTTATCAGTAATAGTCCAAAATTTAGAAAATTTGAATTCTCTTTCAAAAATTTTCAAAAAATGAGACTTGCAGAATGATTTAACATATCCCACCAATTTTCTCCCTACACAAAAGATATAAATTGCAAAAAAAAATGGTATTTATCAATTGAAAATGAGAAATTAAACTAATTTTTTTCTAGACCTTAGCTTTTTCTAAAATTAGGGAAGAAAAAAATTGTATCAGATAATGCTAAAATATAATTATAAAACATAGAAAAGTAAATGCTAAAGTAAATCCAAAAAGCATTGGAATGAACTGAAAAGACAAGATAAAAGTTATCATTGAAATTGGAAGATTTTCAATCTTAAATATCTTTACACCTATTGACAAACAGCCTAAATTTATAAAATTGAAAAGAATTGACTTTTAATAAGAATTATGTCAAAACAACAACAAAAAAATAATGTGAAATGTAAATATACCTTTGTCAGTTTATGGTAAATAAACGTAGATAAGAATTCTGGTCCTGTGACCCACCAAGCAATGATCCCTAAAGACTTGAACAATGCTGTTCCCACAGAACTTCAGGACATCTGTACCTTAGTACTGTGGGATTGTGGGCTGGTGCTGGGAAACCACTCTGGCAGTGGAAGTAAGTGTTTGAAGTCCACCTTCCTCCCTCCCTTCCCATTGTGGTTTATGTATATTATCTCTGTCTTCACTTTAGCAAGGTGGAATCCAGTTCAGGAGAATTCCCAATATGCAAATCTATTCCTCATAATGAAATTAACTAATTAAAGGGATACCTGATTACTGGCATTTTGTCATCATTCTCAGGTTAGAGACTGCCTCAGTAAAACCCTGTTAACAAGCTCAAAGTCAGCATGTTCAAAATGGAATTCATTACCCTTCTTCTCAAACCAATCCTTCTTCTGAACTTCCTATTGCTGGGAAGAAGGTCACTATCATTCCCATCACCTGGGTTTTCAACCTCCAAATACCTGATGACACCTTATTCTCCTGTAGTCCACATAGCCAATGTTTTCATCTACCTGCACACCACTTTCTTACTTCATTTTAGCTCTCCTTATACATCTCTTGAGCACCACTATGTACTAAGCACTATTTTAGGTAATGCCTCTTTCCATATATATGTATATTTTATATATATGATACACATTTATATATGAATGTGCATGTATGTATGTGTATATGTGTATGTGTGCATGTATATATGTACATGTGTATGCACGTACACATATATGCTCATATACATGCATTTGCATATTTACACACATCTATGCTTCTAAATAGAATATATCCATTCATCTGTAGTTATCTGTCTTTAGGTAGATATGCTTTAGACAGATAGATAATCTTGTATATGGTGTTACTTGGATGGTGTCTACCTTATTAGAACATGTCCTCCTAGGACAGGTATCATGTGTTGCCATTCTTTGTAATCCTAGAGCTTAGCAGAGTGCCTAGCATATAACAAATCCTTAATACTTGCTTGTTGATTATGTGACTGATCATGTAACTACTCTCCTCAACACATTCTAATTGCTCTTTATTACCTCTAGCATTCAAAGATCTTTACAACCTGACTTTAATTTACATTTCTGCCCTTGTTATTCATTACTCCTTTTTGTGCACCCTATAGTGCAGCTATACTAGACTTTTTATTGTACATCCTACACAAGTCTATTTCCCATCCCTGTGCCTTTGAACTGGTGGTCTTCCATGTATAGAACACACTGATCTCTCACTTTCACTTCTTAAATCCCTAAACTCAGTTTATACATCACTTTCTGCATGCAACCTTTCCTGATCCCTCTTTTCCCACTCCCTTATCAACTACTGAATTCCCCTTCAAAAACTACCACACATATGTTTTGTATATACCTATGAATTTATATGTTTTTATTCTCAATAAAAAGTTAGGTCCTTGAGGGAAGGGGATTTTTCACTTTTCCTTTTTCTTTCTAACACATAATATAGTGGCTGTTTCTAGATGCTTGATAAACAATGCTTGATAAACAATGCTTGATTGATCAGAAATTGTGCCTGTGAATTCTTTCTGGTGTATCTGAAATTCTAAATAAAAATTTCAAGAAGTCCAGCAGCTTCCAGGCCTATGATTGAAACTAAAAAGAAACACATTCTACCTCCTAAGTAATTCTGTAAGCCATTAAACCTAAAATAAGTTAACAAAAGCTCTCCTTCCCCCTTTTATTCCACTTCCTCTATCAAGGACTGACTCAGTTAACAAAGTATGTCCTTCTCCCCCAAAAGGTTCTTGTGAAGCTCTTTTTCCAGATCCATTTTATCCCTTATGAGATCACTGGAATGTGTGTAGATCATGAAAGCTATCTCCCAGAGTACCAGATATGAACCTGGAAGTTAAATAGAAACCATATTCCAGTCCAAAAATATTTAAAGTGTAGGTCTGCTTATATTTAAAACCCCATTGGTTCAACCTATCTAACTATATTCCTGTTAGCTTTTATTATTATTATTATTATTATTATTATTATTATTATTATTATTATTCCACTTGGTGTCTCTATGTGTACAGCAATCACAGAATGTGAGAAGTACAAGCTTTCTGATAATAAGCTAATTTAGCCTCTTAATTTTACAGAATTAGAAACTGAGTCTCTAAAGGGGAAAATGACTGGCTTAAGATCATACAGCTAGTAAACAGCAGAGTTAAGACTGAAAACCAGTTCTTCTGATTCCAATTCCAGGACTTTTCAGACTATGCTATATTTCCTCAGGGTATATTGAACAGAGGTTTGGCCTTATGGTCAGGGACACCAGGGCTCAGGGCTTGCCTCTGGTTTATACTGGCCATAAAAACTATGGGAAAATCACTTAAATTTTCAGTACTTTAATCAACTCTTCTGAGACTATATGTTACAGGGAAACTACTGATTTTCATTAGTAAAAGGGGTTTTTAAAACAGGGACTTCCCCACTTTCCCACACTAGGGATTTCACAAGTCTAGCCATGAGATTTCAGACTAGGTAGTAGATAAGAGATAACTAATTTGGATTTGTAATTTCATTGGAACAGGAAATTCCTAGTTAGGAAACTAACTCTACCTAAGGAGAGTAGCAACTGTTCTAATTTATAAACTTAGAGAAATGTCAATGAACTCTGGCAAGACAAATTATTTGCGCAGGAGACACAGTCAACATTTGACTGTCAGTGAAACTTGAACACTGGTTTTCTTGATACTAAGGATACTCTTCTCTACTTCATGTTCTCTCTGTGTTTGTGTTTGTTTGTGTGTGTGTGTGTGTGTGTGTGTGTGTGTGTTTATATGTGTATGGAGTGTTTATTTTTTTCCACATTCTCTCCAGCATTTATAATTTTCCTGTTTTGTCATCTTACCCATTCTGACCGATGAGATGTGGTATCTCAGAGATGTTTTGATTTGCATTTCTCTAATCAACAGTGAATTAGAGCATTTTTTCATATGCTCATAGATATCTTTAATTTCTGCCTCTGAAAACTGCCTGTTCATATCCTTTAAAAATTGATCAAAAAAAAAATCAAAATCTTAATAGTAATTAAAATGAATATAGAGTCTTACAGTTCTTCACAGTTAAAAAAAACTGTTTTCTACTGAAGGTTATAATTTCTCTTTTTCTTACTTTCATGTGAGGTTCTATCCTTGCTTCCAAAGGATGAATAAGGATTTGTGCAAATGTTTTATCAAGTCAAAATAAGTCCCCGCAGACTTGATCTTTGCATTCTTTTTAAAAAATGCCTGCCAAGAAAGAAAAGGGGACGGAGCCAAGATGGTGGCATAGGAGCACCAACATATCAGAGCTCTAACATAGCCACCCCAAAATACCCATAAAATATGACTCTAAACTAATCCTAGAACTCCAAAACACACACAAATATACTTTCCACTAAAGTCAGCTTGGCTACGAGGAACCATATCAGCACTGCAAACCGAAATCAGCCTGGCCTGAAGCCCTGGCTGAGCCCTGGGAGCGGCAGGATGACAGGAGCTTCGGGTGAGCGGATTGGTGGCAGCTGCGGCAGTGTCCAGAACTAGGTCAGTGGAGCTTGCGAAGTCTTGGGAAAAAAGCAGTCTGGCTGAAACACCTCCAGGGCTGAGAAGCGAATAGGCAGAGGGTCTGCACCTGCCTCCACATTGCAGCTTCAGCGCTCTAGGCCTGCAGACTGCAGGGGGACCAAGCAATCGTTCACAGGCCAAGTGCTCTCGTGTTGAGCAGCCTGGATCCGGATCATGGTCTTGGGCTTTGGTCCTGTGGTCTTTTTTGCTTCAGTAAGCCAGAAGTGGGGGAGGGACCCAGCAACTCCCTGAGAGCTACGGCAACTGGGAGGACCCCAGCAATTTGGGACAGAGCTTTCCCCTCTGGAAGCAGAGCCCCACAGAGATTAAAAAAAAAAAAAACCACGGATTGACCAACTATGAATAAGAATAAGCATAAGAAGCAAAGTAAGAACAGCAATCCAACCCTATATTCCTTCCTTGGGGAAAAGAAAGATCAAGACAGAGGCAAGGAGGAGTGTGCAGCCAGAGCTCCCCCATAAAGGGCTTCCAATAAACATGAAGATTGCCTTAAAGCTAGAGATGAGCAGAAAAAGGATTTTGAAAACCAAATAAGAGAAGTAGAAGAAAAATTGGGAAGAGAAATAAGAATGTTGCAGGAAAATCATGAAAAGAGAGTCAGCAATCTGACTGAAGAAATTAACACCCTAAAAAATAGATTAACTCAAATGACAAAAGAGGCTAAAAAAGCCAATCAGGAGAAGAATGCCTTAAAAAGTCGACTTTGTCAGATGGAGAAAGAATCTCAAAAGCATTCTGAAGAGAATAATTCCATCAAAATTAGAGTGGAGCAAATGGAAGCAAATGACTTCATGAGAAACCAAGATACTATCAAACA
>JAQQSV010020376.1:0-10996 GCA_028646515.1 Pseudochirops corinnae | reverse complement strand
AGGTGGGGCTTTTACCTCTTGAGATTTTGTGTGTGTGTGTGTCGGGGAGGGGGATGAGAGCCCCTAGATTTCATTCCTCCATCCCAACTTCTGAAAGTCTGGGCATGTAGCTTCAAGAATCCGGGCTGTGGGCTGCCAGCCCCAGGAGAAACCGCCGACCCTGCCACGCACTCTGCGCTCCCTCCTGCCCAGCTCCGTCGTTCCTCACCTCGTTTTTCCTCTCCTCGGCAGTGAGAGGGCTGCAGAAGCCCCTAGCTGGATGAGTCCGCTGGGTGGGGCCTCCCAGTCCACCGCGCTCTGCTCCCAGGTCCGTGCTGGTGCCACTCCCGTGCGCTCTGCTCTCTCTGCCCTGACCTGATTAGGCACTTCTCTGGGCTTGGAATCTGTCACTCTCTGTCTCACAGTGGGCTCCGTCACTCCCAAATCTGCTCAAATTTACTTTTTAGTTCCCAAGGACGAAATTCCTGGGGAGCCAGTCCAAGTCACTGCTTCCTCCCCGCCATCTTAGCTCCGCCTCCGCATTTTGTATTTCTTTTGAGCTACTTTGATTCTGTTTTGTTCAGAGAGCATAGCACCTTCTTTAATGAGGACATGTCACATTGTATGCTCCTATGCCATTGACTCCCATGTCTCCCAATAATCACATAGTCTATTAAATACTAATGTTTTCTGCAAGGTACATCCATGCAGTTTTATTGTATTAAGTGTTGGCGATATGGAGGTCATGAGATGCACAATCTTCAGTAGTAAGTGGCCATTGATGTTGCTATTTCCAACTACATTTCTCCCAAGGACCCCTGCCATGTCTGATAGAATGAGAGTACTGTAGCATTAAAATCACCTAGAATTATAAGTGTTTCCTCTTTTGGCACATTGATGATAAAAGTTTTCAGGTGTTCAGAATTTTTTTTTCTTGGACCTCATTAGGATTCTCCAAGGCAGGTATATAGGTGTTGATGACAGTGGCATGATGTTTTCTTGCAAGTGGCAATCACATTGTCACGAGTCTGCCATTCATTCCTTTTGGTAGTTATAGAAGCTTGTTGATTAGTTAGTTTTGATTGCAAAACCTTCTCCAGCTTCATGGTGCTCCCCTTTACTATGGCCACTCCAGAAAAATGTGTATACAGCTCCAAATTATACAATCTGCTATTCATTTGCAAGCCTTGTTTCACTGAAGGCTGCAAATTGCATGTGAAACCTGATGAATTCTCTCCCAACAAGAGCTGCTCATCTTTCAGGTATACTGGACTTTGTGATTTTATGAGTTTTTGGATATTCCATCTACTGATGGTCAGTGGAATTATCTTTGCAGAAGTTTTTTGTATCTCTCTCTCTCTCTCTCTCTCTCTTTCTGTGTGTGTGTGTGTGTGTGTGTGTGTGTGTGTGTGAGTTTTGACTGTTGGGTGGGATCTTCACCTGCCAAGGTAATCAGGCCAGAGTTGGGTAAGCAGACAGTTTTGGAGGCACCTTTTCCAGTCCCTTCCTCACACCAGGAGATGAGCAGTGTGGTACTTAAAATGGCTGTATGAGTTTGTGGTATATGGTGATGATGGAATATGATTGTGCTTTAGGAAATGATGAGAGATGCTCTCAAAGAGCTACAGAGACTTTCATGAGCTAATGCAAAGTGAAATGTAGTATCTACCAAGTAAGAACAATATTGTAAGATGATCATCTGTGAATGATTTAGCTATTCTCAGCAATATAATGATCCAAGACAACTCTGAAAGACTTATGAAGAAAAATGCTACCTCCAGAAAAAGAACTGATGGTGTCTTAATTTGAAACATACTTTTTTAAACTTTATTTTTCTTGATTTTTGAGAGGTCTTTATGTTTTCTTTCACAGAATGACTATCATGGAAATGTTTTGCATGACTACACATGTATATCCTATATCCAATAGCTTCCCTTGATAATGGGAAGGGAGGAAGGGAGAGAATTTCGAAGTCATTTTTTTAAAAACGAATGTGAAAATTTGTCTTTACATGTAAGTGGGAAAAATAAGATGCAAAAACCCCACATCAATAATCCCATACACAGCAGAAGAAAGAATCTAAGAAACTAAGCGATGTCAGTTAGTGGTGATACTAGTAGTATTTTGTATTTTCCTATTATTGCTGGTGTAATTTTTTTCAGCAAACATGGTATTAGCTGATTCACACATATATGTCAACTTTCTTTAAAAAAGCCTCTTTACAAACATTTTCTCACTAGAATAACACAACACATATTTGAGGTACAGAGTGAAAGTGTTCTTATTCCCATTTTATAGATAAGGAAATTGACATGCAGAGAGGTCCAGTCACTTGTCTGAAGTATGGACTTTAGAGTTATCAGACTGAGCAATGTGTTCTGATTTCAAATTTCATGTTCTTTCTACTACACCACCTCTGACTGCAGGAAATATATGAATGTACCTCATCATGAGGGAAGTTTGTAGTGGTTTCATTTTTCCTATCTTTTTCTCACATTAAGGAAGGGCTCAGGGCCTCACCTAGAGTCAGATGTCATGGTATGACTCAAATTTATTGAGCAATAACAGCCATAACATGTAACCCTACCTTAATATTCCAATTTTTATCCTTCTTTCAGTGTAAATCTTCACTTTCCTTAGGGCAACATTCAAATACTTTTCCATTGCTACTTATAACCAATATAGAAGAGAATCTTAGATTGACTACTTTAGTGTGGGCCTGTCAGCTTTTCCCCTTCACTCTCAGTTGGATCCTACCACATTTCCATAAGTAGAAGGAGAAAGGAAAATATAATTTCTTTGAACTATTCCTCCATTCTGTTTCCTCCCCTCCCCCAATCTATAAGCCTCATTTGAAAACTCATTTCATAGCAAGGGAGGCCTTTTTTTTTTTTTTTTTGCTAATGGCCCAGAGTTTCCTCATCAAATGCTATTGAAATCAGAGAATTCAGGGATGGAATGGTAAAGTGGAAGAAATATTAGTTCTAGAGTCTGAAGAATGAATTTCCAGTCCTGGTTTTAAAACTTACTGTTGATATAAAAGTCTCTAAATTTTCTAGACTTCGATTTCCTTATCTATATGAATTTGGAAGTTGGATTCAACTCGTAAGATTCTTTTAAACTCTAAGTCTGTGATGTTATGACCTGGAAGGATCTTCCATCATTATCTGTTCTGAATTTCTTTTTTTTTTTTGTACTTAAAAGGAAACTGAGGCCCAAGAATTTTTTTTCTTCCCCTCAGTGTTACAGAGGCAGCCAGAAACAGCCAGAAATAGATCTTTTTTATCTAGGATTCTACTAGAACATAATACTTCCCAGTGGATGTCTCCCTTTACTCAAGTAGAATAGGGGAAAAGTCTAATGTCCTATTGGTTTCCATCTCGTAGCTTATAAAACAGATCTTAAAATGTTGTGAGTTTTACTGATCAAAAGAGACACCAAGTGATGTAACATACATTTGGGCAAAATGTTTAATTTTTTTATTCTCAGGGTGCTGACTTTTCCCCCTGAACTTGGTGAATGATATATGTTTGATTAAATTAAGATTGTTAACCCTTTTTGAGTTTCTTTCCTTTAGAAAAGCAAATCAAAGAATTTGTGCTACCAGCCATCCTGGGTAAGCTAGGGTGCTTGAAGCTACATTGACTAATGAGTAAATGATATTTTTGTCAATGATATTAATAAATTATGTTACCTACTTGATAGAGTGGTAGAATGAAAGTCAGGAAGAATTGTATAAAGTTCTGCTTCTGACACTTCCTAGCCATGTGCACCAAGAGCAAGTCATTTAATATTGGTGTTTCTGTTTTCTCATCTCTAAAATGAGTTAATGACACTGGAACTCCTTACCTTGTAAGGCTGCTGTGCAATTCAAATGGCATTTTCAATCAATGAGTCAACAGACATTTAGTAGGTACCTGCTTTGTGTCAGTCACTGTGATATATTCTTAGGTGTAGTAGTGGCCTCAGTAGGTAGTTGGGGTCCAGAAAGTCATAGAGCTTGTGAAAGGAACCACAGGACTGTAGATTGTCATGTTTTCATCACTACCACAAGTAGTATGGATTCGATTGCTCTTTCTAGAGTGAAAACAAGAAGTGGAAAAGTGAGTAGAGAGGTAAAGGGTAATGCATTGCATGGGCTCAAGATGAGCAGGTAGCGACATGCCTATACTGAGTAGGCCTTAAAGTCTTGATGGCTGGCTGGAAAAAAATGTGAACCATGACTTAGGATCAGCTACACACAATGTTACCTACCTCACAGTTACATTCATCACCTCATTCCTGGTGTGTTATAATGGCTTGTTCTTTGGCCTCCCTTCTTCATCCCTGCCTACTCTATATATACACAGCCAGATAAGTGTAAGCTGACATTATTGCTGTTTCTAGCCCTGTATTTATATGTACACCTATATATACTACTCTGTATATAAAATTTGTGTGTCTGAACACACATTTGTTCCTTCTCATCTAATACCTAGCCTATGGTAGCAAGTGTTGATTAATAAATGTTTACTATTGATTGGCCAAGAAGTAAGTGACATGAAACTCACTTAGTATCATTACATATATCTACGGTTGCAATGCAAGTTCTGTGAGAGCAGCTGCTTCTTTGTTTGTGTCTGTATCCCTAGCGCCTAGCGCGGTGCCTAATATAAAGTCAATGAGGAAGTGTTTACTGCCACATGAGGCAGCTTGATGTCCTATTGTTTCTTACCTTTTCACAAATTGTTCTGCCTAGATTCCTATTTTTATCTCAGTGTATATATAAATGTGGTCTAGAGCCAAACAAAACACATAAACAAAAGCTCACCATATGAGGATTAGTCATGACTCTTTATTCTGAATAATATTTATGAAATATTCAAAGGACACAATTGAGTCAGATGGTACAACAATAGACTTTTGTTCCAGGTGGCACCCTCCTAGGCCACAGTGTATTACAAAGCAAAAAGGAAAGAAAACAAAGCTTTTATTTTCTAACTCAATAAATTAATAAGAGAAAAGAAGAATTTTAAAATTACTGGTAATTTAGAAGGAATAGTAGTTTTGCCTTTTTTCAGGGTAAAGTTGATTTTCTGGAAAGAGATGCAGCTGAAAATATTCTGATGGGATCAGTACATTTATATATAAAAATTCTGTGAAGTAGAATATACTTACAACTTTATATTCAAATAAAATATATTTACAGTTGAAATATAGCATTGATTTTTGTCACATTAATACTTTAAAGTTTCTATAAGGTCATATTTGGCATATCAAGTTTAAGTGAGATGGTTCCCTTTCTCCTCTTCTCCCCTCTCTCTCTCTATATATATAAACTATCCTACTAGATTATCTAAAAGAATTATTGAATTTTCTGAATAGCCAGGGTCTCATAATTCCCTTGGAATTAGTTTTCTCACCTGTAAAACTAGGTGATCTATAAGAATATTTTTAGTTCTAAAAAATTCCCAACTTTATAATCACCCACATCCATTCTGTAACGAAACATGAGTGTGTGGAGAGCTAGCCTTAGAGTCAGGAACAGATGACTTTCATGTCCTGTGAGTGACACATGTTTGTTATTTGGCCCTGTCCAAGCCATTTAACTTCCAAGTGACACAGGGAATTCTTAAAGACACAAAAGAGATAGTGATCTACATATACATTAATGAAGGAAGTTTCTATAATGTCAGCTCCCCACGAAAATGCAATCATAGTTCTGACTTCTTCCTCCTCAAATTCCTCAAGTTCATACATTTAATGAATGGACAGATACTCAGGTGCGTGTGTGGGTGTGTGCATGTGAGAGAAAGAAAGACAGAAAACAGAGAGACAGACAGAAATCCAGAAACAGAGATTAAGTCAGAGAGATAGAGACAGAAAAAGGATAAAACAAATATATGTGGATATATTTTTGGCCTGGACCATGTGTGTAATTTAATCTGTCTGGAAAATTACCAATGAGCTACCTCCTTCCACCTATGCTGATGGCAGTGTTGTGATACTCAAATAGCCATGGATCCTGCAACATGTTGACTAAGAAAACGACAAGTTAACATTGATCATGTTTGTTGCATTTTTTTTTTTATTTTGCTAAACATTTCATAATTACATTTTAATCTGGTTTGGGCAGGACTCAAGAATTTCATCTGCCTGTTTGTTTAGGAATTTGACACCTCCACTGATGAGCACTCTTCTGGAATTTCCAGACTTAGAGAGGTACTTATACATTTAGAAGTTGAGTGACTTATTCAAGGTCACATAGTTGGTAAACGTCAAAGGCAGGCATTGAACAGAGCTCTTGCTGAAACAGGACAACTCTATTCATTAGTATGTTGCTGCTCTTGCTGCTATGTGTATTTGTGCATTCTCAGGGAGTTCTGAGAATAACCAATTTATGTACTGAAGTAAGCTGTCTCGTTGTTTTGATTCTCCTACTTTGAGATCTATAATAAACATATATCACACAAAGGGCAAAATTCTATCAATTGGGTAATGGAGTTGTGAGAAATTAAAGGCAAAAGTCTGAGGTTTACAAAGTGAAGGAGTAAGTATATTTATGTAAAATAAGTGTGATAGAATACTTTGGGATGGAAATGACTTACACGAAACAACATGAGATTTATAATGATATATTATTGGGTGTTTTCATGTAGTTTTCTACCCTGACACTCTTTACAAAATTCTAAAGCCAAAATATACTGTAAAATGATAATTTTATCCACCCCCAAATTGGGACTACTCCTGGAGAAGCCCACTGCAGAGAAAATACCTAAAAGCAATCTTGCCTGGTAGTTGTGAGCAATTATCCATTTGCCATGACAGAGAAAATTTGGAGCCAGGAAATTTTAAACCATGATAGAATATGATAACAGACCAGGTGAGTGGTATACAGCTACAGGAGAAATTGAAGCAGGTGGAAGCAATTCAAGACCAAATAATGGGAAAAAAGTCTTGAGAATGTAAGATGTGGTTCTTCTCATCCGTAAAGCAATGGTAATGGATTCTGCGCTTTCTAAGTTTTCTGTCAACTCTAAAGTATGTATCTATGAGTAGGGAACTGTGTTGTTGTGAAGCCAGTAGTAGATTTGGATCAGGGTTCAAGCTTTGATTATTAATAACTGTGTGTTTCTGGGCAAGGCATTTACCTCACCAATAATTAATTTTGTCTGTTGTCTAATATTGGTATTAGATTTAAAATAATTTTAATAATGTTTTAATAATTCAAATTAATGGGAGTTTGTATCTTAATTATATATGCACAAGGCTAATAGATTTTCTCAATCACCCATCAAAAAGTGTATTAATTGTTTACTATGTATACAAAATGCTCTTCCAGGTATTGGGGAAAACATAGTCTGTCCATATCTTCCAGAAAATTATGGCTTACTGAGGTGGAAAGAAAACAAAACATCACTTTAATGTGCACTGTTTTCTGAATAAGCATTAGAAATTTGTGTGATGGAGCCAGGGTCAAGACGATAAGGCCCAGATGACTCAGAACACCTTTAAATAATGCCCTAAAACAAATTTAGGAGTGGAAGAACCCACAAAGGAATGGGATGAAATAATTTTCCAGCCAAACACAACTTAGAAGGTTGGTAGTGTCAAGATATAAGGAGACACCCTCTTTTCCAATGCTAAGACCCAGCAAGTAAGGTGTGCCCCATGCTTGGTATAATAACAATCCTATGTGTTAACCCTCTGTATGATCTCAGTCTGGCAAAATGTACTGTTTTGACCAGCACCAGGTATTTGATGATGGATTTATGATTTTTATATTGATCAATAACTATTTAGAGTTTTTGGAATTCCCCTTTTCCTAGCAGGTTCTGACCTGAAAGCTAGAGCTACAGTTGTGCTTCAAAAGAAAACAAGCAATCACCTTTCCCAACAATGAACTATCCCAGTGCTTGTAACTACTAAGTGAACCAAACCAGGTGCTACATTCCTGTTCCCACCTTGCTAACTTGGATTTTGTACCCTAATGAATAATCACAAGGTTAAATGACCCTAAAGACTTCAGACAATCACAAGACCCAATAATTCTAATAAATTGGGGACTGTTTTACCCACAGGACTCAAGAGCACCTATATTGTCCCCAAAATGCCTGCACACAGGGCCTTGCCTTGGGAAGTGTTTACTCAAGACCTAAGAATCACTGTATTGTGTCCCACCTTTTTGTGGATTTCAGATTTAAAAGTCCTAATGATGGAGAGATGGGACCTGGATTCCTAAAAGGAAAAGATCATGTCTTTGAAAGCAACCCTGTCCCTGAATTTTCCCACACATTTCAGCAGCCCAGGTCTCTGGCATCTCACCCAAGGAATCTGACCCACCTCAGCCTACCTAGATACTTGACTCTCCTTTCACAGTCACTTTTGACCCATCTAAGACTTGACTTTACTCATTTTACTATTACACCTGGTCCACTCCAGGCCATTTAACACTCTTTAATCGCATCCACATCTTTTTACTGTCCTTTTTTTTGTATATACGTATTAGTTTTACCCCCATTGCAAATTCACTAGCAATCTAGCTCACATCTGTTGGCATTACAATAAACCTTACCACTTTAGCTGGAAAACCATTTGAATGCATGAATTCTTTCCAAGCAGATGCCACCCTCCTGTACCCTGACATGTTAAGGTTCCTAGAAACCTCAAACTGCATATACAGTGTTCCCAGCAACTCTAAACTGTGTCACCATCCTTCTATAAACCACATGTACTGTCATGAGGACTTCAAATTGCAAACCTCTTTTTCTCACTCTGAAATTAAAATTCTGCTTGATTCCTGACTCTACTATTTGTAGCCTGCTTTGTTTAGCACTGGTCAATCACAGGTTAGAGGATGATTCTTATCCAGTTAACAGCAGGAAAAGTCTGTTGCATTGGGGTGAGAATGGAGTTTAGTGTACGGCAGGCACAGCATGCAGACGTGGCTCCAGAGTTGACTAGGCAGTTGAGAAGACATTTCTTACAAAGATAAATGCCCTAACATGACTTCATTTAAAAAGCTGTTGAAGCAAAGATTGGAAAAGCATGAAGGTAAAACCAGTACTTCTGTTAGCATGAGGTTTGTTGTTGTTGTTGTTGTTGTTGTGATTTATTCTTTATTTTTATATGGTCCTGCAACTTCATTGATCTAAGGAGTTTCTTGTAAGCTGTGTAAGTCTACCTCTACTAATGAAGACCAACAAATGGTCCATAATTCCTAGTCCTAGAGAATTATTTGTGGGCACCAAGAGGTGGAGTGATTTGCCTAGAATCATTCAGTCAAAATGTACTTAATCTTGAGGTCATAATTTCCTTTTCTTCAAGGTCAGTTCAATAACTACTATTCCACTGCTTCCGTCTCATCACTGATAGAGAGGTTTAGCTGATATAAAGAGCTGCCACAACACGAACACCGCAAAAGCTCAGAAACTGCTTCAATTCACATGTGCTTATTATTCTCCCCAAGAAGAGTGATTCCCCACTGGAGTACATCTCACCCAAGCACCAACAAGCAACTGTCAATGCCTACTAGGTACTTAACATTTAGTTAAAACTCTGGATGCATAAAAAATAGCAACAATAATCCCTGTTCTCAAGGGTCTTGTATCCTAGTAGGAGAGATAACATAAAAATAATTATGTGCATAGGACTTCTAGAGAGAATAAATAGTATGTTACCTTGATTCAGAGGCCATACCTTGGAAATAGCAGGCATTGAGAAACCCAGGCCTTTTGCACAAAGTGGGATTTGAACTGATTACTGAAAGAAGCCAGAGAAGTCTAGAGGCCAAGGAAGGAAGAATAGCATTCCAGGCAGTGGAAAAAATAATTGAAAAATACATGGATTTAAAATATGGATTGCCCTCTTTTCAATCAAGGAACAGCAATAAAATCAATGTTGCTGGATCACAGAGGATAATATGTGACAAGTCTGGGAAGGTAGGAATCAACCAGTCAGTGAAAGGATTTAAGAGCCATTTGGATGATCATATATTCTGGCCCCTACACAATAGGGAACCACTGGTATTAACCAAGAAAGTGAGATGCCATGACAAGACATGACTTTAGGAACATCATATTGGAAGCTGAATGGGGGATGGAATACCAGGTCATGTGAAAAACTTGATGGTGGATATTAGGATACTATTAACATTATCACTTTAAAAAAAATTATTTGTTTATTTACTTTTAGTTTACAAGATTCAGTTCCACAATCCCTTGAGTTTCAAATTTTCTCCTCTTCCTCTTCCCCTCCACCATGGTGGAATGCAATGAAGTATAAGATCTGCAAATACTTTCACATTGGACATTAGTCTGGTTGTATAGAAGGGTTGTAACCAGTGGAGTGAACAGTAGGAAAAGAGAAACAAATCCAAACATGGAAAAGAATGATAGCATGTACATTGCTTCAGTCTTCATTTAAACTCTGTTCTTTCTAGATCTTTCTCTAAATGTAGATTTCTCTTTCCATCCTGAGACTTGTAGAGTTGTCTTATAACTGTGCATTGCTGAGAAGAGTCTAGTTTTTCAAGGTTGGTTATCGTACATATGATGTGTCTGTGATTGTGTACAAATTTTTCTCACTTAACAGTTTGTATAAGCCTCTCCCGTTAAATATAAAGTCCATCTCCTCCCCATTTCTTTTAGCACAATAGTATTCCATTACATTCATATATCACAACTTTTTTAGCCATTCCCCAACTGATGGGCATCCCCTTAATTTGCATTTTTTGCCACCACAAAGAGAACTGCAATAAATATTTTTGTACATATGAGTCTTCCTCCCACTTCTGTGATCTCTTTGGGATACAACCCCAGAAATGGTATTACTGGGTCAAAGGGTATGCAATTATTTATAGCCCTTTGGGCATAGTTCCAGATTGCTCTCCAGAATGGTTGTATCAGTTCACAGCTCCACCAACAATGTGTTAGTGTTCAAATTTTTCCACATCCTCTCCAGCATTTATCATTTTCTTGTTTTGTCATCTTAGCCAATCTGACTGGTGAGATGTGGTATCTCAAAGTTGTTTTGGTTT
>JAQQSV010020375.1:0-10996 GCA_028646515.1 Pseudochirops corinnae | reverse complement strand
TAAATATTTGATCATTTTTTTTACCCAGATTATACACCTATGTAGTAACAAAACTTAAGCCATTTTCTTGATAATCTTTATCTTTTCTTCATTGAAACTTTTTTTTTTCAAGTCAAGTTTTCTTAAGGAAAAATGTCCCACTGTTTATTTTTAAAGAGTATATTTTTAAATGAACAAGTGAGGAGGGGGAGTGGAAAGAGGAAGAAGCAAAGAAAAAGTCTTTTTTACCTTCCAAAAATAGTTTGTGTATACTTGCAACAGGATAAAATACTCACAACGGAATCACTGATTTAGAACTTAAAAGGACTTTTAGAACTGATTTAGAACTAAAAAGGTGGTCACTAAAGAAAAGCCTGGAACAAAAAAAGTAAAGAAAATGATTAATTGACCAAAATCTGTGATGACTTAATTTCAGAGATGGAAAAGATATGACTTAGGAATTTTGAATTTTCAGACTTTTTTGTTACCTTTAACTAGTCTTTGTTTTAGTATTATCAGTTATGTAAGATAATTTTTTTTATCAGTTATGTATGTATAAAGTTAGTAGTTACTTCCATTTTTCTGTGTTGCATGTATTATAAAGCATATGTTTTTCAAAATTTAGTAAATAGAATTGTTTATAAAATGTGCTTGCATAGAAAAGGTGCAATAAAGATACAGTTTACTGAACCTAGGTAACATTAACCAGTTGCCCTAATATAATATGATTCACTTTCTGTCATTTGGTATTTATTACAGTGGACTGAGAGTATATGTGTTTGGATAAGGTTTTTTTGTTTTTTGTTTTTCATTTCTGATTTGGGTATCTGAAATGTATTGTGAGTTTTAATTACATAAAAGGATTCCTGGTCTTAGATTAGTGCCACATCTAGAATACTGCTGTTCTGTATGGAGGATAAATATGAAAATACCAGATTTATTTAAAATAAGGAATAGGTTTCTTCTGTAGCTACAAGCTTAAAGATGTTGCAAATGAAATTTAATCGAAGGGTAAACTGAAGCACTTCTCTGAGCAAGATAACATTTATTAACAGGCACATGCTGCTTGTTAACAAATGAGCAGTGTTTTGCCTCCATTTATGCCAAAGTACCTGAGTGAAATAATAGTTCACCTTATATAAATTTTGGGTAATACAGAACAAAGAACAGAACAGGGTTGATGACATGATAGGATTGAGGCAACATGATTGGTTACAGGGCTGAGTTGTAAGGAACAACATGAATTTTTGGAAGTTCGGTAATAGGGACTAGCAACAATCCCCCCCCCTTCCCTCCTGAGAGTGCAGGTACAAGATAACAAAGCAGACATTCTTGAAGGATAGCTTGGTGGTATAAAGATTTTAGACCTAACTCTCTTATGTTCACATGCATCCCCCAAGGCCAGTTAAATTCCCTGAGGCAAGAATATATCAGTGATTAACATGAGACCTGGATTTTTAAACTTAACCCATTACAGACCAACTGAATCCCTGGAGTAATCAGAGACAAAGAACCATGACTTAAGCAGTTATAGGAGAAAAGCAATTAATTGTAAAGAGAACCAATAAGAAAATGATACAGGAGAAATTCGGTCTTCTCAGAGAGAATCTGATATGTTTTTTAAATGGACAAGCTGCTTTTCCTAGTCTTATAGCCTTCCTAATTATATTTTAGAAACTGAGGCTCAGTGAAGTACAATGACTTACCTGTCATAAACTAAAGATAAATCCTGGCCTTTGTAATTTATGTTATGCTCTGGCTACTCACTGAACTTCTGAGACTTCTTTCTTACCTATCTTTAGCCCTCGATTCGAATTATGATTATACCTAGGTAATAGAAGGTTTTCTTCTATTTCTTGGAAAGCTACAGTAAATAATTTTTGAATTAGTCATTATAGTTTATATATGTCACAGACCTTGAGGAAGTAATTTTGGCAAATAAATTACTTTGTCTCAATTTTCTTCTTAAAGTAAAAATAGTTATACTAGTTAGGTTATAATAATTCACTTATGTGAATTAAATTAGTGTTTGTTTTAGGGTGGCGGAGAGAGATGTGAAAGACATTTAAAGGCATAATAGACAAGACTTGTTGCCTTTGATATAAAGAGGAAAGAGTAGTGAATGAGAATTGAACTTTCCAGTTTAGTCCCAACCTACTTTACAACCTACTTATTTCCTATTACTCTTCTTCATGCACTTCAACATTCTAGCCAAATCATACAAAGCACTGTTTCCCAAACTTGCTTGACATTCTCTCTTCTGCCTGGTACAGGCCATTATTCCCTGTCCCTAGAATATACTCCTTCCTAACTTCACTGAATCCTTTTCTTTATTCAAGGTACAATAGAGGTGCTCCTTATATTCTAGTAAACCTTCTTTGAATTTCTTAGTTGCAATTGATTTTGGCAGCTAAGCTAGACAAACAGGTCATGGGATCAGAGATTTAGAAGCAGAAAGCCTTAAAGGACATCATGTCCAACCCCTTCATTTTATTTTTTACTTTACCAGAGTCAGGAGCACCTGAGTTCAAATCCGACCTCAGGCACTTACTAACTTCATCACCCTGGGCAAGTCACTTAACCCTGTTTGCCTCAGTTTCTCATCTGTAAAATGAGCTGGAGAAGGAAATGGAAAACCACTCCTATCTTTGCCAAGAAAACCCTAAAAGGGATCACAGAGAGTCAGATATGACTGAAATGACTTAACAACAACAAAATTATTTTTTTATTGCATTGAAGAAATAGATGATAAACCTTCTGTCGGGAAGGCTTTCTAAATTTAATTATACTCTCTTTAAAAGACTATATTCACAGCCTTTCTGACTTGGTAAAAGAATCTCCCAAAATTTGGGCTGGATCTCCATGAGCCCAAGATTACCTGTCTAACTCTGTACTACTGGACATAATATAATTCAGCATAATCTTAAGTAAACTTTTATTATTTGTCAGATTAAAAGATACTAGTCCCCAAAGGACCAAATATATTTTATCCTAACATCTCAGCTTGAGGAGCATAAAAGGCTCCCATCAGCACCAGGGACACTTTTTAGACCTGGCAGCCAGGCTAGGCACTGGGCCTTTCTCAGAGGCATAGATACCATCCTGAAATTATCATTTATTTATTTGTTTTTGTTGTGGCCTGTTGCATCAGGATGGCTGAGTTTGATACAAATTTAACATTATTTCCTTCAAGAGTTAACTCATCTTTTTGGACTTGAGAAATGGCATGAGCAACATCTGATCTCATGAGCACTCTTTGGATCTATTTTTCACTCAAGAAGTTTCTGATTTCAACAAGTGAGTAGTAATGAATGAATAGTAATGTTGATAGGAAAGTGAATATTCAAGGATATTACCTTGACCCCCAAGCCCAGGGCAGCTCTTCTGGTCATGTTTTGCACAATAACAAACTGTTACAGATTCTTTTCAACTTCCTTATGCTTGTCAGTCATGAGCCTTTTTTTTTGGGGGGGGGGGTCTTTCTAAGGAAATTGAGCTTAATATTCATACGGTTGAAATACCTTCATTTGATTCCTCTGAGGCACTTCACAATAACTGACCACACCTTCAGAGAGATGTTATCTTTTTCTGGGATAGTTACAGTGTGTTTTCTTAGAATGATCTTTTTACGTGTGTTGGTTGAAAAGCACCATTCATAAGAAAACTGAAGTCCAGAGCTAGTAAGTGTTTGAGACAGGATTTGAATTCAGGACTTTCTGACTCCACGCCCAGCACAAAATCCATTGCACATATGATTAAATGTGAATTAAGTAGTATGCACAAGTAAGCTACTAGAAAGAGGAGATGACAGAATTGGAGTGGCTAAGAAGACCTCATGGAGGAGGTAAGAATTGAGGTGGGCCTTGAATATGCAGGGTTAGGTCAAAGAAATGGGAGACATTTCTTAGATGGAGTGGGGCAGGAGGAATTGAGTGAGCAGTAGTGGGAAAGTATGAGTCAAGTTAGTTTATTTTGGGGACAATGAATGGATCAGTTTGGCAAGATTAAGAGATTCACCTTGAGAGAGTTGGGAGTTAAGAATTAAAAAATAGGTTGGGGCCAGATTAGAGGCTACTAACTCTAGTTGGTTTTTAATAGGAAGGTGACTTAGTGAAAGTAGTATTTTAGGAAGATAAATATGTCAGTGTTTGTTTGTAGTGAATTTAGACAGGAAGATGATTTGGAAGTTTTTATAATGTTCCAGGCAGTAATCTTGACAGCTATCTCCAGACCAACAAGACCTTGTTTCATAAGATTCCTTTATTATTCTATTTATTCCTTGTTTTGTATCCCATCCAGATGTTCCTGGCCATTTTCTTACCATTTATACTGCTACCACACTTATATATCCCCTTCTACTTTGAACCATTTTTTCTGGGAACCTAATTAGTACATCATTGCTCCTTTTTTTATTTTTTAAGTTTATATTGACATTTTTTTTATATCACCTAATTTCTCCTCCCCAACCCAGAGAGCCATTTCACATAACAAATAATATTTTTTAAAGATCAGCAGAAAAAGGGGAGGGAAAAGTCAGCATAATTGAGGAAAAAAAAGTCTGAATAATGTACAAAACTTGTGGATCTCCAACCTCTGTAAAAGGGTGAGATAAGAGTGTTTTGTCATTATCTCTTCTTTTGAACCAGACATATTCTTTACAATTTTGTAGCATTCACTTTCTTTTTTCTTTCTTTCCTTTTTTTGTGTGTATAGTGGTTCTTTACATTGTTGTAGTCATAGTACATTGGTTCTGCTTAGTTTACTCTATATTAGTTCAATACCATAGTCATCACATTTCATCATTTCTTATAGCACAGTGATATTCCTGTATATTTGTGTGCCACAGTTTGTTTAGCTGTTCTGCAGAACATGGGCATCTACTTGGTTTCCAATTCTTTGCTATCGCAATGAAGACTACAATAAATATTTTGGTGCGTAAAGGTATTGGTCAGTGCCCTCCTTGGGGTATAAACCAAGAAATAGAATCTCTGGGTCAAAGGGCATGGATATTTTAATCACTTTTATTTGTATAATTCCAAATTGCTTTCCATGATGGTGGAGTTTGTTCACAGCTCTACCAGTATTACACTAATGTGCCTGCCTTCCCTCAGACCCTCCATTATTGACTAATCTATCTTTTTTTACTTTTGCCAGTTTGCAGTGTAGAAGATGAAACATTAGTGTTGTGTTAATTTGTATCTCTATTCTTATTCATGATTTAGAGCATTCCTTTATGTGGTTATTAAGTTTGTTCTTATTCTTTTGAAAACTGTTTATCCCCATTTATTGGAGAATGACCTTCGTATCATTGCTTCTTGAAAGGATAGGGTATGTCATTAGGCTTTCCTTTAGCTCCATTTATTATGTTTATGCTTTAGTAGACCCAGACACCCCTTGTATAGCTCCTACTCTCCTATATGTGTAGCCTTCCACTTCTAGAGTGCGAGTCCCCGAAGATGGGAACTGTCACTTTTGTATTTGTGTCCCTTCCATGTGGCACACATTAAGTATTTGAATGCTTTTGGTTTATTTCATTAGAGGTGACTAAAACATTTTGAGCATTTTAACTGATAGAATGATAATTCGTTAACATAAAAAGAAAATTTTGGAGGATAAATTTAATTTTTTGGAGAAGGTAGAATAATAAGTTTGTTTCTGAAATATGTTTGAAGTGAACTAGTATCTGGTAGCCTACAGTTGTAACTACCTAACTGGAAAGGTCAGTTTGGGGTTGGAAATAAGGCATTATTTCTATGATTCCTTTTTATTATTGTTGCTTTATACCTTAGCAACAGTAGTTACTTCACTGTCTCTGATTGTTTTTTTTTTTCCTTCAACAGTCAAACTATCGAGCATCTTGTTCAGCTAGTAGAAAAACACGGAAGTGACATCTGGTGGACTAGTCCTCTGGAGCAGCTTCTGCCTGAAAAAGTCTTATCTCAGGTAAATTTCTAATTGCAAATGTTGAACACTGATAATCTTGGGGGTGATTTTTTTTTTAAGCTTGGTAATTATTTCATAATATAACTTTTAAAACGGGCTTAATATAGTTAATAAAATACAAAAATATAAGAAAAACATAATCAAGAACTAAAATAGAGCATATGTGACTCTTACAGGATAGAATTTAATATAGTAGTAGGTACAGAGTCACTGTATTGAGGCACCATGATACAGCAAGAAGGGCATTGGATTTGGAGCCCAAAAGACATGTCTTCAAGTCCCAGATCTCAGGGTTTCTGGCACTCTGCTACGAGGCAGGTTATTACACTTTTGAGCCTGTTTTCTCTTTTGCAAAATAGAAATAATAATACCTGCATGACCTGCTCTGAAGGTCATGATGAAAAAAGTACTTTAGAAATGAAAGCTGCATGTCCATTTCTGCTAATATTAGTGACCCGAAGTTCAGTTGTAAGCTATAGTGTATCACAAATACTTGTATTTATGTTGGAAGTTGCTCAGAGTTAGTGGGAATAACACTTGAACTTTGCTGGATTCAGATAAAAATCATCCTGTACATAATTGTTTGTATTAGCTGCTCTGAAATGTCATGCAGGAAAGTGTTTACTTTTAGCAAAATAATAATACCCAGACATTAGCTAAAATTGTGCAGCTTTAACTAATGGCTATAAACATATAAATATTAAACTAAATGTTTATTCAACACATAAATAAATAAATACCTATTTAAAAATATATATAAAGTTTTATAAAACATATATATATAGTACTTAAGATCTTTGAAAGCACTGGGTAAGTTCCCACAAACAGTCCAGGTGACTCTCTACCTCTTCAGAACTGAGACTAGCTCATCATCTGTTTGCAGCATATAAGATATGTGCTGATAGGTTAGCTCAGTGCATATCTGATTTAATCATGTGTTTTAAGACTTCAGGCACAAAGAGAAAAATTTGAAAGAATCATTTCTTGGCTATGAGTTGAAGGGGTTGGGGTCCAAGATCTCTAAAGTCTCTTCTAGTCCTTAAATTGATGATCTTATGGTACCAAGCCCCTCTCTGACATAAGATATTTAAAAAAAAAATAGATACCACTAGTAAAGCAGATAACCCAAAGGGCAATGGAGAAGACATATACTAGGCATAAGTAGGATGAAGCACAGAACCATTGATGACTTTTCTGTAAGAAGGAAATAACTAATTGTAAAGACATTAAGGAAATACATAATTGGAAAAGGAAGTGGTGGAAAGTGTTTAGGCATTGATAGCAAGTGATGGATAGCCCAACTCCTAACAATATTAAAGAAGATTTAGAAGATAGCCTCCTGGATATTGGGTTGGTCTTCTATTGAGAACTTATGGAAAGACATAGGCAAGGATGGATACCACAGAATGGGGAGGCATGGGTGGCTTGTGATCTACACAAATAGAGGGCATCCTCATAATTTGATTAAATCAAAGAATACAATGTAATGTATAAATAGAAAGGCATAAATAGAAAGAAATGGACCCCCCTCTAATAATTTATGGTAGGAAAAATTAGATGTTCATAGATAATGTTCTAATTTGATTGTTGAGGTCCATACAAGGAGCATGAAATGTGATGAGATCCAATGAAAGAGAAATATCCAGCTTGTTATGGAAAGCTCGATTTTGCTTAGGATTTTTTAAAGTGCTTGAGTATTTTATTTTATTTTTTGCTTGAGTATTTTAATAGTTATTTTAGTAAACGTAAATTTAACATAAGAAAATTCAATGACAACTAAAGTATTAAGTTTTCTGAATTTAGCAATATTACCTACTACCCACTTGTATTATATTTTTGTATAATTAAAATGCTTTTTTCACTTATATCTCCTTAGCTTGGTGGCTCTGGAGCATTGGAATATGTGCCAGGTCGGGATATCTTGGATATCTGGTTTGAAAGTGGAACTTCATGGAATTGTGTTCTTCCAGGTATTAAATAAAAAGAATGTTATATATTATGTCGTCATAGAAAGGTTTTAGATTCAAAAAGTGTGGACACAGGCAGCTATGAATAGAGCACCAGCCCTGGAGACAGGAGGACCTGAGTTCAAATGTGGCCTTAGACACTTAACACTTAGCGGCTGTGTGACCTTGGGCAAGTCACTTAACCCCAATTGCCCTGCCTTCCTTCTTCAAAAAAAAAAGACAAAAATGTAGACACACTCAAAATCAATAATAAATTTCCTTTTTTTTTTTAGATTGGATTTGATTAAGGTTTTATTCTGTTATTAATTTTCTAATAAGACAAAGCACTACAATCCATTCAAGACCAAGTTGCACACTACAGTGATTATGGGAGAAAGGGAGTGCTGAGGGGCCATGGCAAGTTATCTTTAGCTTGAACACTGCATGTCTAGATGCTTCAGATCTGGAAAACTCCCCACCCCCTCAGAACAGAAAACAAAATCAGATGAACATCTTTATTTTATCATTAAATACAAGACCACACTGGGGTCTCAGCACTGGTCAGTATCCAAGCTATCAAAACTAATTTAGTAGAAAACTAACCCCACTTGTGCTAATGGTATCACCGTTGCCCTTAATTTCTTTTTTTAAAGTCAAGTACTTTATGATGCTTGCCCAACCCTGGGGGACAAGAAGGTGGGAGGAATCCAGACTGACAAACCTCCCATCAACTGATGAAGGATGCACAAAACTGTAAATGCTTGTCCAGCCCAAGGGGCTCACCCTTAATTTTAAGGTTTTTCTAACTGTTGTATCTCTCCAGGAGGGTACCACCAGGATGGGCAGGTCCATCACTAGGACTAGAAGGAGATGGTGGCTGATTACCCTAGGATCTTAGAAAGGTCCTACAAGTTAAAAAAAGTCTAAAAGGGATTTAGAGAATATTTGATCCATGTGAGGCAGGGAAGGAGGTTTGTGTTCTTCTCCCACTCTCCCAGCTCAGGTTTAGAGGTTTGTAAGAATGGCTGCTTGTAACACTGGGTGCTGGATACTGTTGGAGGCAGGAACTACACTGTACATCAGAAAATACAGGGGTTGTTGGGGGCAGAAGACAACTGAATGTGATGTTAAGGACAGATCTCATGCTGCAAGCACATTTCACAGAACTGAAACAACTGAGCTAAAATTTCCTGTTTTTAAAAATTGTAATGTCTTAGACTTGTAGCATAACCCTTGATTTTTACCTATTAGCAATATACTGAGGGAGATTAAGTAGCATATTTATAGAGCTAGTCTATGGCAGGACCTGGATTTTTATAAAACAGATCTCCTGTGGATCATGCTTTCTATATACTTCACAACTTTCTTTTCCTTTTTTTAAAGCTATAAATACAAGTATATAAAGTAATACCATTCTGTGCTTAATTAGTTGTGATTAGAGTAAATTAGATAAGTAAAATAAGGGCAGGGGGAATGTTTTCCTAAGGTAACTAAGCATGAAAACCAGGGAAAAGTTGTTTATCCTTTGTTCTCGAAGAGGACCATGACATGAGGGAGGTGATGCCATGACTTGCAAGTAAATTGGATTTATGAAGAAAAGAGCTGAAATAAATGTTGATTCTGGGTGGTTATATTTAAAGGGTGTAATTTTTTTCTAGAAAATTTAAACTGTTTAGGTTTTTTTTTTCCAGAAATGTCACTGATAAGCAATGTCAGAATTTAAACCTTGCTATCTAATATTTTCACACACCACCTTTGCTTTAAAAATTATTGTTTCAAAGAGGCCTTTGCCAATATGGTTTAGAAAAATATTAAATGTGCAAAGAGGCACTCACATTTTTCCAAATCATCTTGAAAATGCAGACAAATTGCACAATTTAAGATTCAGCAGGAAGAAGGGTTTCTTGTAGCCATTCTTGGGAGGGTATTCTTACATTCAAAAGAGTGTACCTGATGTGAAATAGTAATTATTAATAACACTTCAAAAGTTCAGTGACTACTTCAACCTTCCTGAGAATTACTTCTATTAATATCATCATTTGGGTAATTTCTTGAACAGTCACACAAAACTGAAGTCCTTACTAAGGATAATGCATATAAGTTAAATTCAGGGTTCTTGATTGGTTTGAAATGGAATGAAAGCTGTATCACTAATATTCTTAATTGCTTTGCTGTACTAATAGATGAAGTTCAGTCATTGTTGCATCTGTAAGTAGGAAAAATTAGATGTTCATAGATAATGTTCTAATTTGATTGTTGAGGTCCGTACAAGGAGCATGAAATGTGATGAGATCCAATGAAAGAGAAATATCCAGCTTGTTATGGAAAACTTGATTTTGCTTAGAATTTTTTAAAGTGCTTTAGTATTTTAATAGTTATTTTAGTAAACTTAGATTTAACATAAGAAAATTCAATGACAACTAAAGTACTAAGTTTTTCTGAATTTAGTGGTATTACTTATCCATTTGTACTATGTTTTCTATAATTAAAATGGTGCATAATCTCAAGTGGTTTGAGTTTTTAGTATTAATTGATTTAAGGTCTGTATGAGATCACTGATTCTACTAAAGTTTCTTTTTTGCGCAAGAAAGTAATCTCTGTTTTTAGCACAAATAGTCTTCAGTAGTGATTACTGATATTAATCAGATGAATCTGATTAATATCTTATAGCCTGCATACCTCTTTTGACTTTTGTCCTGATGGGATTTATAACAAAAAGAGGTATTTGTTTTACAAACTTGATATCAGGTCAAACACCTGTTTCATTAAGAGATTAGAGTCTGTGGAACCTAAAAAAAAGTCAACATTTGAAAAATTTAAAGGAATTCTGTTTTAAAATCATTCTTTAAATAACAAATTCATTCATACGCAAAACATTCCTTTTTTTAAATTTTAACTTTTATTTATTTTAGTTTGCATCATTCACTTTGACGAGATTTTGAGTTACAAATTTTCTCCCCATCTTTCCCCTACCCACCACCCCAAAACAGCCATCCCATTGTATAACCCCTCCCCCAATCTGTTCTCTCCAATGTCCTCCCCCATCACCTCTCTGACTTTCCGGTAGGACAGTATGGATCTCCCTACCACAGTGCCTGTGTATCTTAAGTCCCAGTTGGATGTAGTTA
>JAQQSV010020374.1:0-10997 GCA_028646515.1 Pseudochirops corinnae | reverse complement strand
ATATATATATATATATATATATATATATATATATATATATATATATATATATATATATACATATGTAAGTCATTTGCTTCCATTTGCTCCATTCTAATTCTGAAGGAATTATTCTCTTCAGTGATCTTTGGAGATTGTTTTCCCATCTGGCAAATTTAGCTTTTTAAAGCATTCTTTTCCTCAATGGCTTTTTTGGCCTCTTTTGTCATTTGAGCTAATCTATTTTTTAAGGTGTTATTTTCTTCAGTCAGATTGGTGACTCCCTTTTCATGATTTTCTTGCATCATTCTCATTTCTTTTCCCAATTTTTCCTCCACTTCTCTCATTTGGTTTTCAAAATCCTTCTTAAGTTCTGCTATGGCTTGTAAACAGTTTACATTATTCTTGGAAGCTTTTGATGTAGGACTTCTGATTCTGTTGTCTTCCTCCTGTTCCATGCTTTGATCCTTTTTTTTCCCCAAAAAAGGAATCTAAAGTTGGATTGCTGAGCTTGCATTGGTTCCTTTGCCTGCTCATGTTCCCAGTTACTTGACTTTTGGGCTCTGTAGAACTCTGTTTTCAGAGGGGAGAGCTTTGTCCCAAATCACTAGGGTTTTTGCAGCTGCTGGAGCTATTAGTTGGTGGCTGTCTCTGCAGCTCCCACCAGCTTTGGCTCATTGGTCACACACCTCAGGACCACCACCCTAGACCAAGATCCCAATCCAGGCAGGTTAAGGCAAGAGAACTTAGCCTCTGAATGATCGCTTGGCCCCCTGCAATCTGCAGGCCCAGAGCTGTGAAACAGTCATGTGGAGGTGGCTGCAGGGTGCTTCTTCTGCTGCTTTCTTGCTGTGGGAGTAGAAGGCCAGACCCACTCCTTTTTCCCAAATTTAGCTGAGTTCCACTGATCTTTTCCTCTGTCCTTGGCTCTTATGGGTGGATAATTCTGGAAAATGCTGCAGCTTCTGGTGATCCAGTCTCCTGAGTGCTTCAGCCATGGTTTGTCCTGGCCACCCCGGGTCTACACCGCAGTTTCAGACCAAGTGGGTTTCAGTTCCCAATACACTGCAATGAACGCTTCCTGTCTGGCTGCCACACCGCCTTCAGTGGGAGCCTTGTTTCTTTCTCATTTTATGTTTGGGAGCATTAAAATGTGTTTAGAATCATATTTTATAGGCATTTGAGGTGGTTATGGGGAGGGCTCACGGAGTTCTCCCACTTCTATGCCACCCTCTTGACTCTGCCCCCTCCCCATATTTTCTTATAAAGTTTGTTTGTACATATTTATTTTCTTGTTTTATCCCACATTATATTGTGATCTTCTTGAGGCTGAGAACTGTCTTTCACTAACACAGTGCCTGGCAAACAGTAAAAGATTAATAAATATTTATTGACTGATTTATACTTAGAACAACAAAACACCACCACCACCAACAAAACCTCTCAGATCTTCTTATATTTATCTCAACATAGCAATGTATTATCTCAGCATCTGGTTTTTGAATGTCAGGATTTTTTAAAATATATTTTGGTAGATTTCCTTGAAATTTCTGATTATATACTTTAATACAATAATTCCTAATAATATCCATGTCTCCTTTGGTTGTCACTGCCTTTTTTTTTTCTGCTAATTATTTTATTTTCACTCTACTAAGGAGCTCTCTCTAGAAGTAGTTTCTCCCTCATATGATTCATATCATGTTGCACTATTTTTATACATTCGATATATTCTAGTTTACATTATTTGATTCAGTAAATGCTATATTTGATATATGTACTATGTGTAAAGTATCATTCTAGGCCCTAGGTTTTCAAAGAGAAATGATGACACATTAGACTGACCTCAGAGAACTTATAACCTACTGGACTGAGATAGAACATATAAAAATAAGTATTATTCAAGATAGAGTGTAATATGAACAAATATAAAATCTAGACAAAGTACACTAGGAAATTTGAGGAGGGAGAGAGCTCATTAAAATGAAAGAATCTGAGAAGGTATTATTGAGGAGAGGGAAGGCATGTAACCTGGAGGGGCTTGAATAAAGTGACTTATTAATCCTTTGCTTCTTGAGAGTAGAAACAGTTACTTATTTAACTTTGTACATTCTTCAGTTATTAGCACAAGTTACATATAGGAAACATCAAAATGTCTATTTAATGAGTACTTTTAGGTTCATGACAAACCTTCTGTATTATACTTTGGACCAACTGAGAGCAGTGATTGCACAGCATCTTATTTAATCCTTAACATCTTTGTATCTAGGCAGTGCTGAGTTTAGAATGAAGATAGTATGTGTTCAAATCTTTTCTCTGACAGTAATTGTATGTTATTTGAAAAGTCACTTAGTTTCCTTAAGCCTCAGTTTCCTCATCTATAAATTGAAGAATTGGACTAGTAGATCTAGGAGATTCCTCCCAAGTATAAATCTAATAAGATTTTATGATGTACTAAGCCATAAAATGTTTTGATTTGTAGACCTGCATAGGTAAAGGGAGTTCCTATCTTGGGATTTCCCCTCACTAAAAAAACTCACAGATCCTTAATGTAATCATGTAGTATATTTGCATGTCCCTTAAGAAGGAAGACGTGTCTTTAGTCTTCAAACAATTCCACAGGGATACAAAAGAGGAAAAAAAATGGTAACAATTGGCTTTCTCCTAACGTAATCTTATGCTGTGTTTTGAGCTGTAATGCAGAAACACTTGTCTAGCTGGATACTTTCAGTTAAAGGATGAGGGTTCTATGGCACAGTGGATCAGCTGTTTTAAATGAAAGTTTCAGAAGGAGAAATCCAAAGAAGTGAGAAGGCTTTGTGTTTCTGGCAAGTCCACTGTCCTTTGCCTCTGCACACCCCATGCTAGTTAGCAAAGAAACTTGCAACCTCACCTTCCCTAGTAATTCTCACTTTTTCACTTTGATGTTCTTCCCCATTTGCCTCCTATTGCTTCTCCTTCAAATGTTTGAAGATGACTGTGCTCATATCTCACAGCAACACACTCACAGTGGTCTAGCAGCATGACAAATTTGGTACTCCTCTTTGAAGTGAGTCAGCTTAAACAAATTCATATTCTTCTCTCCCCCTCCCCCAAAGTCTCCTTTCTACTTGCAACCATTTTTTCCCAAGTGACATTCCAGACTTTTCTGAACAAGTTCAGCATGCTTGGCTGAGCTTGAAAGCTGCTGCCTTAGTCAGGAGACTTATTGCCTTAGGAAGAGTCCTGCATTTGGATCCAGAGGACCTAGATCAGATTTTAGGCTCAGCAATCATTACCTGCGTGCCTTTCAGGCAGTTATTTAACCTGTTTAAGTCTCAGTTTCTACTTTGGTAACTACCCCTAAATATATGGTACTAATGGAAAGAACACTAGCTGACTATCAGATCAAAGGACTTTCTCTGGACAAGACTTTTAACTGACCAGAGTCTCATTTTCCACAGTTCTAAAATAAGGGGCACTTTGAGGTTTCTTCCACTTCTGCATCCATGATTTCATATCTTTTAAAGTACCTGTCTCTATCAGTGGTTTATATGGTTTCAGTTCAGATCCATTCTTTTCTTTTTTGTTGCCAATTAGTTTTTTTCTAATTATTTTTTTTTCAATTTTCAATATTTACTTTTAAAAGATTTTGAGTTCCAAACCCCTCCCCCATCCTCCCCCCTCCCTAAGACAAAATGTAATGTGATATAGCCTATATATGCACAACCATATTAAACATATTTCCATATTAATCATGTTATGAAAGAATCAGAACAAAAGAGAAAAAAAGAACACAAAAAAAGAGAGAAAATAGTATGCTTCATTCTGCATTCAGACTCCATAGTTTTTTCTCTGGATGTGGATAGCATTATCTATCATGAGTCTTTTGCAATTGTGTTAGATCACTGCAGGGCTGAGAAGAGCTAAGTCTAGCTGTCAGTCATGGAACAATGCGATTGTTAATGTATATGTATTTTCCTGGTTCTGCTCACTTCACTCAGCATCAATTCATTTAAGTCTTTTCAGTTTTTTTCTGAAATCTACCTGTTCATCATTTCTTATGGAACAATTTCCATTACATTCATATACCACAACTTGTTCAGCTATTTTCCAAATAATGTGCATCCCCCCAATTTCCAATTCTTTGCCAGCATATAAGGAGTTGCCATAATATTTTTGTACATATGAGTCCTTTTTCCCTTTTTTTTATGATCTCTTTGGAATATGATCTCATAGTGCTATTGCTGTATGAAAGGGTATATACAGGTTTGTAAGCATTTGCCACAGTTCCAATTTGCTCTCTAGAATGGATTGATCAGTTCACAACTCCATCAACAATGCAGTAGTATTCCAATTTTCCCGCATCTTCTCCAACATTTATTGTGTTCATGTCTTCTCATGTTAACCAATCTGATAGTTGCGAGGTGGTACCTTAGAGTTTTTAATTTGCATTTCTCTATTACTGATTTAGAGCATTGTTCATATGACTACATATACCTTTCATTTCTTCATCTGAAAACTGCTTGTTCATATCCACTGGCTGTTTATTAACTGGGAAATGACTTGTATTGTTAGAAATTTGACTCAGTTCTCTCCATATTTTAGAAATGAGACTTTTATCAGAGACATTGGCCAAAAAAATTTGTTCGCCAGCTTTTTTCTGCCTTTCTAATCTTGGTTGCATTGACTTTTTTATGCAAAATCTATTTAATATAATATAATCAAAATTATCCATTTCACATTTCATAATATTCTCAATCTCTTGGTCATAAATCCTTCCCTTCTCTATAGATCTGGCAGGCAAAATATTCCTTGCTCTCCTAATTTTCTTATGGAATCACTCTTTATGTCTAAACCATCCATTTTTACCTTAAATAAGTATATGGTGTAAGTTTTTGGTCAATGCATAGTTTCTGCTACACTATTTTCCAGTTATCTCAGCAATGGTGTCAAATGGTGAGTTCTTATCTGAGAAACTGAAATCTTTGGGTTTATCAAAAAGTAGATTAGTCATTGACTACTGTGTCTTGTGTACCTAACTTTTCCACTGATCCACCACTCTATTTTTTAGCCTTTAAAAAGTAGTTTTGATGATTGCTGCTTTGCAATACAATTTTACAACTCGTTCAAATAGGCCAGATGAACTTGCAATTCTTTTCATTAATTCCCTTGATATTCTGGACTTTTTGTTCTTCCAGCTGAATTTTGTTATTATTTTTCTAGCTCCATGAAATAAATTTTGGTAGTTTAATTGGTATGGTACTAAGTAAATTAATTTAGGTAAAATTGTGATTTTTATTATATTAGCTCAGCCTACCCATGAGCAACTGATATTTTTCCAATTATTTAGATCTAACTTTATTTGTGTGAAAAGTGTTTTATAATTATTTTATTATATTTCCTGGGTTTGTCTTGACAGGTATATTTATAAATATTTTAGATTGTCTGCTATTATTTTAAATGAAATTTCTCTATCTCTTGCTGCTAGACTTTGTTAGTGATATTTAGAAATGCTGACAGTTTATTGGATTTATTTTACCTTCTGCATTTTTACTAATTTTTTTATTATTTCAAATAGTTTTTTTTAGTTGATTTTCTAGGATTTTCTAAGTATATCATCATATCATCTGCAAAGAGTGATAGCTTTATTTATTCATTGTCTGTTCTAATTCCTTCAATTTTTTTTTCTTCTCTTTTTGTTAAAGCTAAAATTTCTAGTAGAATATTGAATAATAGTGGCAGTAATGGACATCCTTGTTTCACCCCAATCTTATTGGAAGTGCTTCTAATTTATTCCCATTATATATAATGCTTGATGGCAGTTTTAAATAGATGATACTTATCATTTTAAGGAAGACTCCATTGATTACTCTGCCCTCTGGTATTTTTGATAGGAATGGATTTTATGTTCTGTCAAAAAATGTTTGTTCATCTACTGAGATAATAATATGATTTTCATTAATTTTTTTATGTAGTCAATTATGCTGATAGTTTTCCTAATATTGAACCAGACCCTACACTCCTGTTATAAATCTTACCTGCTCATAATAATTATTCTAGTAGTAAATTGCTGTAATCTCTTTGCTAATAATTTATTTAAATTTTTGGCATCATTATTCATTAGGGAAATTGATATGTAATTATGTATCTCCTTTTAGCTCTTCCTCATTTAGGTATCAGGACCATCTTTGCATCATACAAAGAATCTGGTAGGATTCCTACTTCACTGATTTTCACAAATAGTTTACATATTATAGGAATCAATTTTTTTTTCTCTTTAAATGTTTAACAGAATTCACTCATAAATCCATCTTGCCCTAGATTTTTTTCCCCTCATTGATGACTTGTTCAACTTCTTTTTCTTAAATGGAATTATTTAATATTTTATTTCTTCTTTAAATTTGGACAATTTATACTTTTCTAAGTATTCATCCATTTTACTTAGAGTATCAGATTTATTGGCATGGAGTTGGGGAAAATAGCTCCTAATTATGGTTTTAATTTACTCTACATTAGTGAGGATTACCCCTTTTCACTTTTGTTATTGGTAATTTGGTTTCCATCTTTTTAAAATTAAAATAACCAAATATTTATCTATTTTGTTGTTGTTTTTGTTCCATAAAACCACCTATTAGTTTTATTTATTAGTTCCATAGTTTTCTCATTTCAGTTTTATTATTCTGTCCTTTGATTTTCAGAATTTCTAATATGGTATTTAATTGCACATTTTTAAAATTTGTTCTTTTTCAAGATACTTTAGTTACATGCCCAATTCATTGATATACTCTTTCTCTTTATTATTCATGTAAGCATTTAGAGGCATATATTTTTTTTTCCTCCTAAGAACTGCTTTGGCTTCATTCCATAAGTTTTGGTTTGTAGTCTCATTATTTTCATTCTCTTTGTAAAAGTTCTTGATTGTTTCTATGATTTGTTGTTTGACCCACTCATTTTTTTTTTAGAATGAGATCATTTCATTTCCAATTAATTTTAGTCTATCCTTTCATGGCTCTTTATTACATGTAATTTTTATTGCATTATGATTTTAAAAGGATGCATATAATAGTTCTGCCTTTCTGCATTGGATTGTGAGGTTTTTATGCCCTAATACATGATCAATTTTTGTGTACCATCTCCTGCTGAGGAAAAAAAACAAAACAGGTTTATTCCTTTCTATTCCCATTCAGTTTTCTCCAAAGGTCTATCATACATAACTTTTCTAAAATTCTATTCACTTCCTTAACTTCATTCTTGTTTATTTTGTGGTTACGTTTATCTAATTCTGAGAGAGGGAAGTTGAGCTTCTCCTTCCCCCTCCAACCCTCTCCCTTAGTATAATTGCCTGTCTTTTTCTTCCTATATCTCACTTGACATTTTTTTCTATTTGCATGTTATACCACTTGGTGCATATATGTTTAGTATTGATATTGCTTCATTGTTTATGGTATCTTACAGAAAGGTGTAGTTTCCTTCCTTATCTCTTTTAATTTGATCTATTATTTTTATTTTTCTTTGTCTGAGATCAGCATTGCTACCCCTGATTATTTTTTTTTAATTTCAACAGGAGCATTATATGTTCTTCTCTAGCCTTTTAGCTTTACTCTGTGTGTATCTCTGTGTTTCAGATATGTTTCTTGTAAACAATATATTGCAGGATTCTGTTTTTTAATCCACTCTGCTATCTGCTGATGTTTTATGGGAGAGTTTATCCCATTCACATTCACTTATGTTTATTGACTGTGTCTTTCTCTCCATTCACTTCCTTCCTCCACCACCGTCATCATTTATGTATTGCTCTCTCCTTGCTCCCTTTCCCTCCTCAGCAGTGTTTTGCTTCTGACCACCACCTCCCTCAGTCTACACTTCCTCCTTTCATCCCCCTCCATTTTCTGGCCTCTTTCCCCTATTATTTCTTCCCTTCCTTCTATTCACCTCCCCTTTTCTTTACTCTCTTCCCTCCTACTTTCTACAGGGTAAGAGAGATTTCTATACCGCACCAAGAGTGTGTTTTATTCCCTCTTTGAACCAAATCTGAAGAGAACAATGGTCAAACAATGCTTGCCTTGCTCCCTTCTATCCATTTATTGTAATAAGGATTTGTGCCTGTTCATGCAATATAATTTAATCTTTTCTTCCTTCTCCTTTCCTCTTCTCACAGTACAATCCTTTTTTCACCCCTTAATTAGATAAACATATTTTTTTTTGTATCAGAATGAATTCAACTTATAACCACATCCTCTCTCTATGTATACCCCTTTTAAATGTTCTAATAAAGATACCTCATACCTCAAGAGGTACAAGTATCATTCTCCCATGTAGGGATGTAAAAAGTTAACCTTATTGCATAACATGTTTTTTTTTTCTTTCTTGTTTACCTTTTTCTGTTTTTCTTTTGTCTTGTATTAATAAGACTGAATTTTCTGTTCAGCTTTTTTTTTTCACCAAAAAACCTTTGGAAGCTCTGCTTTTCATTGAATGTCCATCTCTTCCCTTGAAAGATCATGCTCAATTTTTCTGGGTAGTTTATTTTTGGTTGTAATCTAAGCTCCTTTGCCTTGCACAATATCATTTCCCAAGATGCCTGATACTTTAATGGAGAAACTGCTAGCTCATGCATCATCCTGACTGTTGCTCTATGGTATTTAAATTGTTTCTTTCTGACTATTTGCAGTGTTTTCTCCTTGACCTGATAATTCTGGAATTTGGCTACAACATTCCTTGGAATTTTCAATTTGGGATCTCTTTCAGGATGTAATCAGTGGATTCTTTCATTGACTATGATTCTAGGGAACAAGGGTAGTTTGATAATTTCTTGAAATTTGATCTCGAGGCCTTTTTTTTTATCATAGCTTACAGGTAAACCAATAATTCATAAATTTATCTCTTCTCGATCTATTTTCCAGGTCATTTGTTTTTCCAATGAAATATGTTACATTTTCTTCTAGTTTTTTCTTTCTTTTGATTTGTTTGCCTGATTCTTGATGTCTCATAGAGTCATCAGGTTCAACTTGCCAAATTTTAATTTTTAAGGAATTATTTTCTCCAGTTAGCTTCTCTACTTCCTTTTGCATTTGTCCAATTCCACTTTATAAGGAATTCTTATCTTCAGTAAATTTTTGCACCTTCTTTTCCATTTGGTAAATTCTACTTTTAAATGAGTTGTTTCCTTCAGTGGATATTTTTTTTCTTATAAGGCTAATTATATTTCTTAAGGAATGGTTTTCTTCAGTCAATTATTGTCCTTCCTTTCTCAAGCTGTTGACTCTCTCCTGCATGCCTTTCATTTCTTTCAACAATTTTTCTTCTACCTCTCTTATTTGAATTTTAATATCTTTCTTGAACTCTTCTAAAAAGACTTTGGGGGCTTGAGACCAACTCCCATTCCCCTTTGAGATTCAAGATATAGGTATATTGATGATATTGTCCTCTCTTGAGTTGGTGTTTTGATCTTCCATGGGTTCCTGGTGTTGGTGTTTGCTCATTCCACCACAATGGAGCTAAGGATCTCCTGGTGGTTTGCTTCAATGGGGCTCCTTGCTGGCTTGCTTGGATGCTTCCTGTCTCTGGTTATGCTCCCCTTTTACTGAGGAAAATAAACCTTTTTTACGGATCATCCAACTTTTCTGGGCTAAAAGAGTGCTCCACACACTCCACTAGTTCCACTTTTCCAGGATTTTTGCTGATGTGCTATTTTTATGGTTGTTCAGAGGTCAATATGGGAGAGTGACAGTGATTTGCTACTTATTCTCCCATCTTGACTCCCAGAAGTCCACTCCTTTATTTAATAACTCTCTTTATACCATTACCCACCAAGTCCTTTTTATTTTATTTTAAAAGTTCTTTGAAAAAAATCTATCCCTTCTCTGCCACCATTTTTTAAAAAATTCTCATTACTTTATTCTTAAATTATTGTGACTCACTATTAGTGGCAACTATGTAATGTCCAACCTTGCCCAATTCAATATACATACTCCTGCCAGACAATACAATTCTTTATGAGGTCTATGATTTCATCAGAGTAGAGATTCCATCAGCTAACATTGATCACAACCTTTCCTTATCTAAATTTCATGTGTTTCATGTATTGTTGGGGTAAAGAAGAAATTTTTTTTGGTAAAATAATTTTTGCTGAACAACCTATTCAAACCAAAATTTGTTGGACCTTGGGCCACAGACACTCATTTTACCAATCGATTCATGAAACCTTTTAATTTGGTACAACATCTGAGATCTTTTGCTTTGCTGGTATAGCCTTTTGGGAACCCAGAATCACCTAAACTTCCTTTAAAAAAATTGTTTTCTGTATGTTACATGTCTGTTAAGTGTAAAACATCAATGGTTGGATATGATGTAAGTTATTACATCTAGTTCCCTACGTGATCATCCTCTACTGAAGCAGTACCTCTCACCATGAATTGTGAGAGTCATCTGTAAATGAGGGTAGGGTAGATTACTGAACTAATTTTAGAGATTATCTGATGCCATTATTAATTCTGTATACATCTCACCTCAAAAATTATAATAATAAATTTGTTTATCTAATATAAATCTAAGATAAGTCCTTGATGGAATGACACAGTTTATATGACTTCAGTATATTTTTTTTTCATTTCTTGATGGTCATTTTTAATTTAAGCTTGACATAGCAATTTAAAATGTGTTGTCATTCTGAACAACATTCTCTTCTTCAATCTCTCTCTCTATCTTTCTCTCTCTCTCTCTCCCTCTCTCTCTCTCTCCCTCCCAACCTCCCTCTCTCCCTCTTCCTCCCTTTCCTTTCCTCCTCTCCTTTATCTCCCTATCTTCTTCCCACTTGCTGTGTGTTTTTTTTATTTTTTCTAACATTTATTTAGTTTAGTTTACATCATTCATTTCCACGAGATTTTCAGTTACAAATTTTCTCCCCATCTGTCCCCTACCCACCATGCCAAAACAGCCATCCCATTGTATAACCCCTCCCCCAATCTATTCTTTTCTATGTCCTCCCCCATCACCCCCCTGAGTTTCCGGTAGGGCAGGATTGATCTCCCTACCATGTT
>JAQQSV010020373.1:0-10997 GCA_028646515.1 Pseudochirops corinnae | reverse complement strand
TTGCATTTGAAAGTCAAATTTTCTGTTCAGCTCTGGTTTTTTCATCAAGAATGCTTGAAAATCCTCTATTTCAATGAATGACCATATTTTCCCCTGAAGTATTATACTTGGTTTTGCTGGGTAGATGATTCTTGGTTTTAATCCTAGCTCATTTGACCTCTGGAATATCATATTCCAAGCCCTTCAATCCCTTAGTGTAGAAGCTGCTGAGTCTTGTGTTATCCTGATTGTGTTTCCACATTACTCAAATTGTTTCTTCCTGACTTCTTGCAGTATTTTCTCCTTGACCTGGGAACTCTGGAATTTAGCTATAATATTCCCAGGAGTTTTCTTTTGGGGATCTTTTTCCAGAGGCGATCAGTAAATTCTTTCAATTTCTATTTTGCCCTCTGGTTCTAGAATATCAAGGCAATTTTGCTTAATGATTTCTTGAAAGATGGTGTCTAGGCTCTTTTTTTGATCATGGCTTTCAGGTAGTCCAATATTTTTTAAATTATCTCTCCTGGATCTATTTTCCAGGTCAGTGGTTTTTCCAGTGTGATATTTCACATTGTCTTCTATTCTTTCATTTGTCTGGATCTGTTTTACAGTAATTTGATTTCGCATAAAGTCATTAGCTTCCAATTTCTCCAATCTAATTTTGAAGGAATTATTCTCTTCAGTGAGTTTTTGAAATTCCTTTTCCATCTGGCAAATCAGCTTTTTAAGGCATTCTTCTCCTCATTAGCTTTTTGGGCCTCTTTTGTCATTTGAGTTAGTCTATTTTTTAAGCTATTATTTTCTTCAGTGAGGCTGTTGACTCACTTTTCTTGATTTTCTTGCATCATTCTCATTTCTCTTCCCAATTTTTCCTCCACTTCTCTTACTTGGTTTTCAAAATCCTTCTTGAGCTCCTCCATGGCTTATGAGCAGTTCATATTTTTTTGGGGGGAGCTTTTGATGCCGGAGTTCTGACTTCATTGTCTTCCTCTCATTCCATACTTTGATCCTTTTTGCCCCTGAAAAAGGAATCTATGATAGGATTGCATTTCCTCTGCTTGCTCATGTTGCCAGTCAATTACTTTTGAGCTCTTTGCCGCAGTGGAACTCTGCTTTCAGAATGGAGAGACCTATGTCCCAAATTGCTGGGGTTTTTGCTGCTGCTAGAGCAATTAGGATGGTGCCCTCTCTGCAGCCCCCACAGGCTCTGGCACCTGGCCACACACTCCAATACCTCCACTCAAGACTGCAATCCAGATCCAAGCAGGTTAAAGCAAAAATGATTACCCCCTGAATGATTGCTTGGTCCTCCTGCAATCTGCAGGTCAGGAGCTCCTGAGGCAGCCACATGGCACAGCTGCCACACCTCTGCTGCTTCATGTCCAAGGGGCAGGGGCTGGACCACACTCTTCCATCCACCCCTGTTCCAACAGAGTTCCACACTCACCTTTTACTTTGTCTTTGGCATTTATGGGTTGAGAAGGCTGGAAACCGCCACAACTGCTGGTGCTTCACTCTCCTGAATTCTGCTTTGGTGGCTGCTGGTTGGGGCTGCCCTGGGGCCAAAACTGCATGGCTCATGTGGGACTGGACTCAGCTCCCAGCTCAGTGCAATAGCCCCTTCCTGACAGCCTGCCAGGCTGTCTTCGGCAAGAGATTTGTTTCTCTCTGTCACTTTATGGGTTCTGTATCTCTAAAATTTGTTTAGAGTAATTTTTTACATGTATTGGAGGAGGTGGAAGCTGGAGCTGTGGGGAAGTCCTGTTTCTACTCTGCCATCTTGGCTCTGCCCCCCACAGTATTCTTTTAGCACTCTTTGATTCATCTGCATTCCCCCTTTTTTCCACTTTCTATCAATATTGTGATTATTTGTTTGTTTATTAGTTTGAAATCTCAGCTGGTTGTGTTCCCTGGGAAACCGTATTAATTGTTTTAAGCATCTCCCTCTTTTTTCCCTCCATGGAATCCTTCTAACTCACGTTCAGCACTTCTTTCTTGAGTTTCTCTCAAATCAAATCCCCCTATAGATTGTTTGGCACTACCTTCTACATGAAGCCTTTCTTGATATTCCCAACTATAAGTATCCTCTCTCCCCAAACTACCTCACTTTTAGTTGTATTTATTCTACATATATGTGTATTATATTTGCATATGTGATATGGGACATACAGCAACAGGAATACAGATATACACACATATAGATCTGTAGATAAATGTATTTGTTGATCAATCTTTCTATCCATAGCAGTATATCTGTCTATCTACTTACTGACTCCCCTATCAGAATATAAGCTCCTCTTAAGTAGGGATTATTTAATTCCTTGTACTTGTATCCTAATTGGAAGCACACATCCCTTTCTGCCAACTAACAGCTCTTGCTTGCACTATCTCTCACGTATTCTCTTCTGGAGTCTCTCTCAGACCTGAGATCTGAATGCACTGTTGGCCTGACAGGCAGCAGCCTATCTTTGGCTATTGGCATTCAATCACCTTGGCACTTGTCAGAATTGAGGTCAGTAGGTTTTGTGAATCCATGGCTGAAACAGAGCTTCATACAGATGGTCTGGCCACTTTTCAGTGACAGCTTCCTTCAAAGGCCACAGCACCAATTTGTTAGGAATGGACCAACTGACAGATATAATCAGCTGCTAAGAGCCAGACCTCTCCTGACACCAAACTGCTCCTGGACCACCAGACAGCTTTTCTGGACTCATAAAAGTTAACACTGGGCATGTGTGAGATGGTTAAGTATGTCTTTGAAGGTCTGGGCACATTTATCACCCCAACATTCTTTGAATGGTACAAAGAGATTGAATCTAGGTTGTTCCTTCTAACAAGGAGTCTATGTCTGAATTTTCCTTCTGCCTTCCTTCTTGAGGTTCATCCCTGAACAATATGGTTGGTCACTGCATTGATAACACTTCCTTCAAGTTGTTCATCTCTATAAAATTAACATTATGGCATAACTTGTTTTCCTTGGCTCTGTCTACTTCATTCTGCATCAGTTCATACAAGTCTACTAGGAGGTGGGCTCATGGGCTCATGGGCTTAGGGATCTTGGTTACCTGTCACATAGGCTTAGGGGAGGGGGCAGTAAAAATGGTGTGAATGGTTTGATTTGCTTGGCCCATGCCACCTCCTGTTTCTATTTCTTCTGTGTTCCTTTCAGCTTAAGTTCATCTGACTTGCCTGACCTTTCAGTGGCAGCCAGTCAGCAGGTAGGGGATGGCTGGCCCCTTCTCCATAGGGCTTTCTGTGGCTCTACAGGATAATAGCTATGAGGGAATGAACTGAAAGCATGACTAGAAGCCTGAAGAGCACTGTTACCGCCAGAGCTCTTTGCTTACCTGCTTATCAGTTATGGCAGTTAATAAGGGTGGATCCATTTTGAACAGAGATTGCTTCCTCACTGATGGTTGTCGTCAAGCTGGAAGTATGTCCAGTGGTTGGGGATCTGCCATACCCAAGGCTCTTAGGCTCAGGGACCTGGATCGTTTCCAGCAAGGTCTAAGGAAGGGTGGTAGCCATGATAGCAGTGGTGATCAGACTCCCATAGCACCTACTACTTTTCTCTTCCTCAGGGGGCCTTGCTACATTAGCTAGACTGGCTTACAGTCACTGTGGGAAGGCTATAAATTCTATTAAGTAATTCTTTGATGGTTTTGTTGGTATGGCACTAAATAAAAAAATAAGCTTGGGTAACATCATCATTTTTGTGATAATGGCATGGCCTAACCGTGATCAAATAATAACCCTCCAATTATTTACGTGTGTCATTATTTTGGTAAAAAGCATTTTCTTGCTGCATTCATATAATTGCTTTGTCTTGGTAAATGGATTTCCATGTATTTATACATTCTGTAGTTATTTTTAATGGAATTTCCTTTCCTATCTCATCCTGCTGGGTTTTGATGATAATATGACGAAAGGGTTGGTGATTTTGTGGGTTATTTTATATCCTGCTATTTTACTGAAATTATTATTTCAATAGATTTTTTTTCATTGACTCTCTAAAGTTCTTTAAATACACCATCACATTATTCAGGAAAAGCAATAATTTTGTTTTGTTTTTGTAGATATTTATTCCTTCAATTTATTTTTTGTTTTATTACAATAATGGATATTCCTAGAACTAGATCAAATAAGAGTAAAGATAATGGACATCCTTACTTTACATTCGATCTTACTAGAATGTATGTCTCTATTACAGATAATGCTACATCTTAGTTTTAGATAAGGTTTAATATTAATTAATATTTACCATATTAAGGGATGTCATATTTATTCCTATGCCTTTTAATTTTTCATAAAAGGATGCTGATCTTTGTCAAAAGTGTTTTTGTATTTAATCATTATTAATCATGATTTTACATGATTTTCTGATTGATATAGTATTTGATGTTTAACAGGATAGGAACTGAACCTGTGATTTCATTAGAATAAGGTACTCCCAAGGTGAAGAAACTTTCTTTACCAATGAAAGTAGCTCTTCTAAAACGTATAGTGTAGAGAGTCTAAGACACAGTGTAGTTAAACAACCTGCTAGTATATGCCAGAACAGGATTGGAATTCAGGTCTCTGTCCACTATGGCATACTCTTGTTTACAGTGTTCCTAATATTGAGCCACCTTGAACTCCTGGCATAACTCTGAACAAGTCATTATGTAAAGAGCATAATGTAAATCTTTTTAATGTTTCTGTAGTCTCTTTGCTAAATAATTTATTCAATGGTTTTTCATTGATATTCATTAGAGATAGTGGTCTACAGCTTTCACTCTCTTCATTCTCCTGTTCTAGGTGTCAGGACCATATCTGTCTGCTAGAAGAAGTTTGATAGGATCCCTTGTTTTCCGATTTTTGTAAGCAAATTCTCTATTAGATTGTTCTTTGAATGTTTTACAGAATTAACTTGTAACTCCATCTGGTCTTATTGTTACCAACTCTGGAAGTTCCTTTATTATGTACGCCTTATTCAATTTCTTCTTCCGAGATGGGGTTATTTCAATTCTCAATTTCTGCTTCTGTCAATCCATTTTTTTGTAAATGTTCATTCATTTCACTTACCAGTTTTAGTAGCATGTAATTGAGCAAAATAGTTGGATAATTCCCTTTATTTCCTCTTCATTTGATGTGAATTATCCTTTTTAATTTTTTTTTATATTGGCAGTTAGGTTTTTCTCTCTGTTATTGATTGGATCAGATAATAATTTACTTAATTTACTATTCTTAAAAAAAAAAAACCAGCTCCTGGTTTTATCAACTCAATGGGGGGGAGGGTTGTTTGTTTTCAGTTTTGTCTTTCTCTTCCTTGATTTTTCAGATTTTTTAAGTAGAGTTTTTTAAACTGTCACCTTTTTGGTCATATACCCAGTTAATTAACTTGTTCTTTTTCTCCTTTGTTGATTATTTAGAAATATAAAATTTCTCTTAAGGACTACTTTGGCTATATCCCCAAAGTTTTATTATGTTGTCTCATTATTATAATTTTCTTAAATGAAATTATCTATTGTTTCTAATAATTTTTGACCCATTAATTATTTAGGATTGAATTATTTAGCCTCAATTTACATGAATGCTTTGTTCAAAGATCCTTCATTAATTATAATTTTTATTTAGCTGCAGCCAGAAAATGATGTGTTTAATATTTCTGTTTTTCTACATTTGTTTGTGTAATTTTATGGCAACTTTTGCAAAGATGCATTGACAGCTAAAAAATATGTATATGCCTTTCAACTGCCATTCAATAATTACCAGAAATCCGTTATATCTAACTTTCCTAAAATTCTAATAAGGTCCTTAATTCTTTTTATATGTCTTTTTATGAGATATGTTTAAGTTTGAAAAGTGTACAATGAGGTATTCAACTATTATGATTTTGCTGTCTATTTCTCTCTGTAATTCAACTAACTTTTCCTTCAGCTACTTAGATCAGTGGTTCTCAACCTTCCTAATGCCGTGACCCTTTAATACTCGTATGTGGGCATATCTGCATGTGGGCAGATCCGCCTGGAGACTATAGAGGAACGGTATCTTGGTTCCGAAGACCATTGGAAATATGTGTTTTCCGAAGGTCTTAGGCAACCCCCAAAGGGGTCGTGACCCACAGGTTGAGAACCACTGACTTAGATGCTATGCCATTCAGAGGACATGTACACACACACATGCATATATATGTATATATGTGTATAAAATTTCATTGTTTTTAAGCATAATATGCTTCTCATGTTTATCTTTAACCATTTTTATTTTTATTGTTACTGTCTGAGATCATCAGAGGTATAATAGATTCTGCTCCTCCACTTAATTCTGGGTGAATCTTTATGTTCCATAACCCAGAAGTTCTGCTACACTGTCTCATTATTGTAATATTCTATTGCAATGTTCTAAGAAACCCTGAGGGGACATTTTCTCTACTGCCATTGGCTAGAGCCCTCACCATCTGTGTACCCCACCTTGTTAGGGGCCAGTAACTAGTACCCTGGGTTCATTTAACCAAAAAGTTGTTTACTTCAAAGACAGAGGCAGAACAAACATACAATTTTTCCCTAACACCTCTGGAGTGTACTTTCTCCTACATCACCTCAGCATCCAGGGAAATAGGCTTGAAAAGAGTTGAAACTCAGTTTGTCTCTTGAATCTCTTTCTCCTTTGACTATTATCACTTTTTTCCTGCCAAAACTCAGCCCTGGATTATTCCCATCCTTCTCTTCCATTCTTCCTCAGGAGTCACTGAATGAAGCTGGAGGAAATCCCACAACCATGCTGACTGGGTACATTATAAATTCATGTTATCCAATCTCAAATGAGCCCTCACTGCAGCAAATGAATCATTTTATTTTTCCCTAATTGTTTCCCTATCTCATTCCCCACAGAAGCTATTTTAAACTTTCTCTTTCCTCCTCAAACCTTCTATATTTCTGCCTCCCCTCCTCTCAGCTGACAACCTTTTCTCTTCCTTTTCTGAGAAAAATGAGACCATCTGACATGGACTCCTACTTCTTCCATGTTCCTCATCTCAAAACCCCTTGATGTCATCTCCCATTCTCTCTTCCTTTCCCTTAGTGTCTGAAGGGAGGTGACACCTCTCCTAGCCAAGACCAAATGTCCTACATGTATACTTGATCAATCCTTTCCCATCATCTCCAGCAGATTTCATCCTCAATTTTACTCCCCTTGAATCTTCAATGCCCCATCACCTAGGTTTTTCTCTATAGCCTTCAAACATGTACAACTCTCCTCAATATTTAAGTTACCATTCTAAATTTGTCCTCCATTTCTCAAACTCCTTGAAAAGACCATTTCTTATGTTTAATATGATTGTACATGTATAACATATGTCAGATTGCTTGATGTCTTGGAGACAGGGGAGGAAGTAAAATTTGGAACTCAAAATTTTACAAAAATGAATGCTGAAAACTTTTTTACATATAATTGGAAAAAATAAAATACTATTAAGAAGGATTTTTTTTTTTAATTTTTAAAAAGAAACAAAAAGAAAAAGGTCATTTCTACTTCCTCTCCTCTCACTTTCTCTTCAACTTTTGCAATCTGGCTTCCAATCTCATCACACCGAAATTGCTCTCTCCAAAGTTTCCAATGATGGCTTACTTGCCAGATCTTTTCTCAGTCCTGATGCTTCTCAATCTAACCACTGTATTTAACATTGCTGGGAACCCTCTCCACTTGGATACTCTCTCCTCCTTGAGTTTTCCTGACTGCTCTGCCTCCTCCTACCTCTGCGTGTTCCTAGTCAGTCTCTTTTGTTGGTGTAATGGTAACTAATTTGAATTTGAAGACCCCTTTGTATTGGCAAGTAAGCAGGTACTTAGCACTTAGTAATTAATCAAGCCTATGTGAAAGAAACAGAACGTATGAACTCCTGTCTACTGTTACTGACATAACAGAAAGGGGTTGGCTGAAACAGGAAGCAGCTGATGCTGTGAGTATATAAGGAAAAGCCCCAGAGAGACAGTCAGAATTTCTTGGGATAAGAACCTGGTGGCAGAAGCTGTTCTGATGGAGAGAGAGAGTTTTTCTCAGCAGCATCTGGAGGCTGGGCTGCTACTGCTGGACTGAGAATTGAGAAGAGAAATGAGAATTGAGAACTGAGTCAGAATTTCCTGAAGCACCATGGAGGCAGAAGCAGCTGCCAGGAGGAGGCTGAAGAGGAAACCCCCTCCCTCCACCTCCACCCCCTGCATCCCCCAGCTGAAGAGGATGGTTTTGACTTTGAAAACCTGGATGGAGTGATTTTTGATTCTGGGAGCCAGCTGAGACTTCTGGGTCCGAGGGCCATCCAAAGCTGCCAAGGGACTGAGGAGGCATGGCTGTGGTGCTGGGACTTTGTCTGTTTGTGGCTTTGTTGGGCCTTGACTTCCTGGGAGCAGAAACTGTGAGGGATTTGAGATGGACGGGACACTATGAACTTCAATGTGGAGCAGGAACTGCTTGGAGAACAGGATAAGGACCTGGGAGCTGTCTGCCTTTGAACCCAGGTGACAGTTTCGTGAATCCAGGTAGGATCTTGGACCATGGAAGGGGATCCAGGGAATCTGAGAAACCACCTGAATCAAGCTGAAAGAAGACTTGGATACTATGTAATGACTAAGAAGATTATAATTTACTAGTGACCTAGGGGTGGAGGGTCTGTGTATTTTCTGATGATTGAATAGTGAATGAAGGATGATTGATTGACTAAATAACTGTACTTAGTGACTGATGACTAAGTAATTGATTTGTAACCTAGTATGCTCCATGAGTGGAAAAGACTATTATACTTTGTGACTGAATTAAGGATTTTGTGAATGTTTGAGTTACTAAATGATTGTTCTTTGCTCAAAACTGTGTGACCACTGCAGTGGAAACTATGTGGCCATTTTCTGTGACAAGTTGTTGTGAATGCTATATTTTGATTATCTGTTACTTAGTGATTGATGAATGAATAAGTGACTGATTTGTAAGTTAGTGTGCCCCATGAGTGGAAGACTTTGACTATTGTATTTTGAGATGACTGAATGACTGAGTAAGGAGGCAAGCCTCCTGAAGGATGATTGTATGATTGAGTTACTAAATGGTTGTTCTTTGTTCAAAACTTTGTGGCCACTATGGTGGAAACTGTGTGGCCATTTTAATGATAAGCTGTTGTGAGTACTATATTTTGATTTTCTGTGATAAGTTGTAATATTGTGAATGCCATACCTTGATTTTCTGTGAATGTTTTGCTTTGATTTGTTATGGAACAGTGTTCACTATACTGTGTAATCAGAACCTTAAAAGCTGTTCACAGTATCATTCTTCTGAAAAGCTGCTAGTGCTTGGCTTTACAGTTGGCTTATCATTCAGGTCATGCCCCCTAAGTTGGGGTGTTCTCCAATATTATGCCCTAAACTATCTCTTCTACACACACATTCTCTCCCAGTAACCTCATGAGATTCCATGAGTTTAACTATCATCATTATACAGATAACTCCTAAATCTGCATAACTAACCACAGTCTCTCCCCTAAGCTTTAATCCTTTATCACAAATTATTGGACATTTCAAAGTGTGTATCTAAGAGACATCTCAAATTCAACACATACAAAACAGAATTATTTTTTCTTCTATTCCCTCCCCTCCCCAAAAGTTTCCTATTTCTGTGAAGTGACTATCATTCTTCTAATCTCCCAGGTTAGCAACCCTGACATCATTCTGGATCTAAGCTTATTTACCCTCACCTTAGTCTCTGATCAGTCACCAAACATTGACATTTCTAACTTCCCAACCTCTCTAACCATTTGACCTCTTATCTCCACTCATACAACTACACCTTTAGTCAAGCTTGAATCTCTCACCTATATTATTGCTTCAGTGTCTTACTTGGTCTCCCTGCCTCATACCTCTTACTACCTTCCAGTCCATCCTGTATACTGCTAGAAAGTAATTTTCCTTAAATGCAAATCCAACCACATCACTTCTTTACTCTACAAACTCCAGTGGCTTCCTATTGCCTCTAGGATCAAATATAAACTCCTCTGCTTAGTCTGTAAAACCCTACACAACCTGACTTAATGCAGCTAGAGTAAAAAAAAAATCATAAAAAAAATGCCCAGTCAAGCAAAAAAAAAAAATTCTATACTGACCATGTCTTTAAAATGTATGTCTCATTCTGCATTTTGATTTTATTAATCTTTCAGGAGGTGGGTAGTAAGCTCCATTATTGATTCTCTGGAATCATGGTTGGTCATTGCATTGAAGAGAATTCTTATAATTTTAAAACTTGTTTGCTTTCACAATGTTGCTGTCATTGTATAAACTGTTCCTCTGGTGTTTCTCACTTCATTATTCATCAGTTCATATAAATTGTATTAAGTTCTTCATAGAATTACTCTATTGCTTCACCCTCAGCAGTCAACATTGGTTTGAAAACTGCAATTATGTCAAGGGTGGCATTTTTGAAAATATTTATCATTTTTATTTGAATGTATAACTAAATGTCTCATTAAAAGTTTCTTGTAGCCTTTGGGCATATGATAAAACCTGATGGACCAATTTTTATCTTAGCCTCTCCAAAGAATACCTGAGTTATACTTCAATTTAGTTGAAAATTCCTTCTTCCTTCTAATTTTGTTTGTAGCAACATCAAGTTTGATATAATTCAAATCCTTCAGCGATATGTACATTTAGCCACTGGACAAGGATCTCACATCCAGAGTACCAATAGTCGATTTTAAGTTTATTGATGGTCTAAAAACTCGTGTGCACACTTGTTTGTCTGGTCACTCTCTTTCCCCTTTCCCACCACTCTACCACCAACACTGCTGAAGTGGAAGCGGGCCACAGAAGATTAAGGACCATTTTTATTTTTCTTTGTTTCACAATTGTCATAACCATTGGTTGATTTAGAATAAAGAACCAAAGAAACAATCCTGTTCAAAATCCTCTGATAATAAACATCAGCCAAGGCAGAAAACAGGGAGATAAATGTACACTTGCCAAAAGGAGAACAAGTTTAGTGTTCAGACTGAATATAGGTTCACT
>JAQQSV010020372.1:0-10997 GCA_028646515.1 Pseudochirops corinnae | reverse complement strand
TAGAAGCAGAGGGCAAAATAGAAATTGAAAGAATTCACCAATCACCTCTTGAAAAAGATCCCAAAAAGAAAACTCCTAGGAGTATTATAGTCAGGTTCTGGAGTTCCCAGATAAAGGAGAAAATATTACAGGCTGCCAAGAAGAAACAATTTGAATATTGTGGAAACACAATCAGGATAACCCAGGATCTAGCAGCTTCTACATTAAGGGATCGAAGTTCCTGGAATATGATATTCTGGAGATCAAGGGAGCCAGGATTAAAACCAAGAATCACCTACCCAGCAAAAATGAGTATAATGTTCCAGGGGAAAATATGGTCATTCAATGAGGTGGAGGACTTCCAAGAATTCTTGATGAAAAAAAACAGAACTGAATAGAAAATTTCACATTCAAATACAAGAAGCATGAGAAGGTAGACATGGAAAAGAATTCATAAGGTACCTATCAAAGTTGAACTATTTACATGCCAACATGGAAAATTATATCTTATGAAACTTTTCTCAGTATGAGGAAAGTTGAAGGGAATATAAATGTATATATATGTATACATACACATATGTCTATGTAGGAGGGTATATATGAATATGAATACATATCAAAGTATGTGTATATATGTGTACATAGACAGAGGGTGCAGGAGCTATTGAATAGGATGGGGTAATATTTTAAAAGGTGAAATTGAGAGAGGGGAGAGGAATAATATGAGAGCAGACAGTGAAAGAGAGAACAGGGTTAATCCTGTCATATAGAAGAGGCAAGAGATAACTGTTACAATGGAGGGGAAGAAATGGAAGACAAAAGGGAATGGGTCAACCTTACTCTCATTGAAGTTGGCTTAGGGAAAGAATGACATACACTCTAAATTGGGTATCTTGGCCTACAGGAGAGTAGGGGGAAAGAGGATGAGAGGGGGGAGCACAGAGGGGAGGGCAGGTTGGGGGGAGGGTTTTGTAAAGGAACAGGGATGAAGTAGAGAATAGAACAAGAGGGGGCTGGAATAGGAAGGAGAGAAATATACAGGTACTGGGATAGGGAGATCTATCTTGCCCTACTGGAAAGTCAGAGGGGTGATGGGGGAGATTATAGGAGAGAGCTGATTGGGGGAGGAGGTAAACAGTGGAATTGCTGTTTTGGGGTGGTAGGTAGGGGAAAGTTGGGGAGAAAATTTGTAAAACAAAATCTCATGGAAATAAATGATGTAAACTAAAAATAAACAAAAGTTAAAAAAATTAAAAATAAGTAAAATTAAAAAAAAATTTAAAAACAGTACCTAATATGGTGAACTTAAAAAAAAAGTTGGAGATTTAGGAATTAAAGGAGAAACAAAACCAACTGTCCTAGTAGACACATTTCAGTTGAGCCCTAAGAAATAAATACATCTACATAAGGACATTTCCATGCATAGAGTGAAATTGTGGTAGAGGACTGAGTTCCTCATATGCAGTTATAGACAAACTTCCAAATCCTTCGTCTCTGTTCTCATTCCTGAATTGTGGGAGTTCAGATAAATACCCTCACCCATGAGAATTCCAAAAGAACTGGGCCAATAAATAAATTGAGGCATTTACTGTCTGTCTGGAAAAGTTGTCAGTCTTTCCAATCAGTGACTGAACAGGGTGGGCCTCCAAGATATCTATCAAGTCAGATAGCATATGAGATTCCTCCCAGAAAAGTCAGGTTCTCCTATTTGCCTGTGCTACAATTTATGAGACCAATTATTTCCTTTTAAAGAATTAATTTTAGTGTTTTTTTTGTTTTTACTTTACCTTCATTACTTTTCCACTGCCCTACTCAATAAGTCATTCCTTGTAACAAAGAATAAAAAAGAGAAAAAATTGGTTGAAAATAACTACCTAACAAATCATCTGAGTCTGAGAGCATACGCATTGTTCTACACCCTCAGTTTCTAGCCTCTGCAATGAAATGAGAGATGCATTTTCTCATCTTCTTAGGGGGGAAAGAAGGGGAAGTGACATTTCCCTTTAGATACAACAAATATATGAGAGATTATATAGCCTAGTTTGTACTTCATCTTAAAAATTGCACTCAGGAATCTGTAAGGTTAGGATGGTGTGATAATTCAGACAGCTTGTCAGGGATAGAATTCCTATTCCTCTGAGGTATCTAAGATAACTCTGATCACAGGTGCAGCTGTATCCTTTACTTCCTTTAGAGGGCTTGTGTGCCCTTCCAAATTTGTGGGTCAAATAATTCATGAATTGACCCTTCTTGGACTGTGACTTCCCTATCAGGGAATTAATTTCCTGTGTCATGAGGCCTTTACTAATTCTAGTGACCCTTGGGGCTAAAGACTACAAGCATTCTTGGGCAGGTGGGTGATATCTAGAGTTAGCTAGAAAAAAAATGATTCACTATGTTACAATTAAGACCATTGATCACTAAACACATTTTCCCCCACCAAAATTTTCATTGTTTTATCTGCCTTAACTGTTCTTCAAATCCGTGATCTTTTAAGTACCAGCACAAATGTCATGCCACTCACCTCATGAAGTTTTTCCTTGCCTGCTCCTCAGAATGAAATGACTCATAATACTACAACTTAAATTTATATTGTAATTTACAAAGTAGTTCCGTTGCCAAAGCTTTATAAAGTAGATAATAAAACTATTAGAGACAAACACTTTTCCTATGATTTCATTGGTTTAATGAGCTCCCAAAGAAGAACTTAACTCTACCAATGCAAGTCAGCATCATCTCCGCAACTATTCATAGTCTTAGAGAATTACCTGAAGCATTAAAAGTAAGCAATTTCCCCAAAATTACACAAGTACCAGAGGTAATATTTGAATCTAGTTCTTTATAACACTGAAGCCATCTCTCTATACAATATGCCACACTACTTCAATGAGAATATCATTATACCTTACTTATAGATGAGAAAACTGAGACTCTCAGAAATTTAAGCTTGCCCAAGTTAATAATGTTAAAAGCCTTGTTCCAGTGAGTCAACAACTACTTAATAAGTGTCAACTGTGAGTCATTCACTATGCTAAGCACTGAATTGACAAAGAAAGGCATTATGGCCTCTGCCCTAAGGAAGCAGCAGGAAGTCCTGCTACTTTTGTTGCTGAATTATCTCATTTTATGACCTGAATCTTATGTCTAGCACTGAGGGAAATTTTATTAGGGGTAATGAAAGAGTGAATACTGGGCATTTTTGCTACCCCTGAGAAATAGCCTTTAATTTACATTTTACTCTATTGAATTATCAATAGAAATCAGTTCTGCAAAACTAGCCAATTCTTCAATTCAATTAGACAAAATCTATACTATGTTCTGCCTCTATAGTGCCCCACCTCTATAGAAAAGAGGAAGATACATTCTGACATCTCTTAGAAGTTGCTTTCTAGTAAGGGTGACTTAAAGTAATTAACACCAAATGAAAGAATCCAGATCCAAACAAATCTCAAAAGAACTTGAAATGGTTACAGCGATGGACTGAAATCTTAAAGAATGAAATCCAATCTAACAAGATGAAATCTTTTTCAACAGGAATTATTGACTGATAGATAAGGGGATCATTGTATATGTAGTTTTAGCTAAAGAATTTGACAAAGTCTCTCATACTATTTTGTGGATAAGATGGAGAGATATGGACTGGCCTATACTAGAGTTAAGTGGATTTAGAGCTGGTTGAATGGTCAGTCTCAAAGAATAATTGTTAATAGATCAAGTCAACATAAAATGAGGCTTGTATTAGTTCACCCAGAGATCAGTCTTTCAAAATGTGCTATTTCAACTTTTTATCAATGATTTATATAGCACCTTTTCTATACTAACCTCCTCCTCCTCACCACAACTAGCACCATGTGTTCCTAGGGAGGTACCCAGCCCCTAGTTCGAGATTTCTGTGGGTCCATATTCTTTAAACTATAGCTCATGAGTCCTCCTTTTTGTGCAGATCTTTACTAGTAAGTAAATGCAATTAGCTTAAAGCCAAGGCATTTACTGAGATGGGATTAAATAACCCATATCTACAAAATATTCCCTCCATAACTCTGTCTTCTATAACTGTATACAATATCTGGGACAAGGATGGGCACAGACTTAGTATACAATGGATATGGGAGGGGTTACAGAGAGGGAGAGAATTTAGAATTCAAAAATTTAAAAAAGAATGTTAAATAAAATAGAACACACTAGTAAAGAGAGACACAGAGAACATACGTGGCCAAGGCAATAAAGCTCTGGCACTCCAGAGAATTTTGCTGTATAGTCATGCTATTTCTTTTAGTTACAGTTGTCTCTGAAGGGTGTCTTCAAGTTATTTATCTTTGTGCAATATCCTCATGCTATTTTTCTTAGGTAGAGTTGTCTCTGAAGGATAGGTTGATAACCTGGGCTTCCTGCATTTGTCCTTCTCTGAAGCACATTCCATTATAGCCAAAGCTGGCTCTCTTCTTGTCTCATAGAGCTCACATTCAGCAGAAATGTCTCTTGCTGCTCTCTTGGGTTTGTTCCCTGCTGGATGAAGTGACTTTTATTAGGTCAATAGTTTTGCCACCATTCCTGTTTCCTTATGTGCTGGGAGGTGTCACACTCCACAGAGGGAAGAAAAGAAAGCTAACAAACTATATGATGGGATAGATCCAAAAAGAGATTGACAGGTTAGAACACCTGGCTGAATCTAAGATGAAATATTTAGTAAGGAAAATGTAAAATTATATAATTGATAAAAAATAAACTTCACAAGTACAAGATATGGAAAGTGTGATTATGGAGCAGTTAGTATGAAATTGTTTGGGGAATTTTGGTAGCCTAAAATCTCTATATCAGTAATGTAATCAGAGCTATATAACAAGAGAATGAAATGAGAATCAGAATTGGAATGCTTGGTATTAGAAAGCCTTAGGTTTACCCTGTTACTCCCCACCCCAAATACCCTGGGACATTACTTTCTTCACAGATGGGATGGGTTGGATGTCATTCACCACTGAAGAAACAGAGGTTGCAGGATGACTTTAAACATCCACCTCTCAAGTTAGTGGATTAGTTTCTGCTGAGGACTTGTTTCAATGGAACCAATGTGGATACCTTTCCATTTACTTGGGAGGGGACCTTATAGAAAAATTATTTGGCAAAGTCGTTAAATCATTTAGGTGAATCAAATGAAAATTGTGTATATGTCTGTGTGTTTTTTTGTTTTGTTTTGGTTTTTATCCTTTTTAATTGACTTAGATATCTCTGGCTCATGAATTCCCATTGTAGTCATTCTTTGTTAGAGACTTTCAAGTAAGGGTGTGAAGTTGTGAAGTTCTTAAAAGGAATATCTTGGATCTATAGCACCATCTGTGTACATTATAAATTATCATACCTATGATCAGTTTACCTTGTGGATAAATTCTACAAAACTACCATAAAAGCATAAGCAGTAACTATGTCTGCAGAACCATTGTTGTGAATTTTCCTGGAAGAAAGAGAGATTCCTTAGCAGAATTGGTGGGATGGATAAGGCTGAGGGAGATTTCTTACTCACTGTTGAAGAGTTGTATAGTTTTTCTGCAAGAGGCTTCTAAAGGAGCAAAGATTTGGTTTTATGCTGTTGACGTGGCTCCATTAAAATATGTAGATTTACTAATATCTGAGAACATTGGCAATACGGAGTGAACCTTGGTGCCACCTCAGATCCAAGGACAGATGCTATGCAAAGGGATTATGGTTTTTGAACTATTTTCTATAGATGGGCCTGACTCATCATGAATTGTTGACTGTATTGGAAACATCATGATCTTTACTATGGCCCTGATGTTTCTGTTATTACTCCTAATCATTAAATAGGGAGAACCACTGTGAACTCAAAGTATTTGACATTACGGACTCCACTAGGTGGCTCAGTGGATAAGTTGCTGCATCTAAAGTGAGGAAGACTTGAGTTCTAATCTGATCTCAGTCATTTATTAGCTGTGTGACCCTGAGTGAGTCACTTAATCTCTGTTTGTCTTAATCTACTGGAGAAGGAAATGCTAAACTACTCCTGTATCTTGGCCAAGAAAACCCTATGGGCAGCATTGGAGTTCCTATGGGCAGCCACAGCTGTGATGTCTGAAGAACAAGCTTTCTAGACTTTCCAGAGGAATGACATCCAGCTGAGGACAATTCTGTGCCCCTGGAAATTCCTTGAGGTAGAAACTGAGAACAGTGAAAAGCAAATTCCCTAGCATGGGAAGAGACTTAAGTACTTTTGATGCCTTGACCCTAGGAAAAACATGATTAAAAAGGGAAGGAATCTGAAAATAAGGAATAGGTAATAAGGTGAAAAAATTATCAAAGATTTTAGGAGAAAGGAAGACCCAAAATTTCAACCATAATCAAATAAACCATCAAAGAAGACATTAATAGCAAAAAAGGAATGACCTCAAGTTCATCTAAATGAATACAGACATCTCTAAATAAATATTGCAAGATAAAGGAAGATAAATCAATCTGGACTGATTTGCAAATGAGTATAAAACTGCAGCAGGATTTTCTAAAATATTTTAACAGAGAAATAAGAGTTTTAAAAGCAGTAAAAAATAATTAGAAAAGGAAGACTTTAATCCATGGAAGAAAATCTCACCAAAAGCAAAGACAAAAGAGAGCAAAACTGGTTGAGAATGCAAATATGAAGAAGTGAAAAGAAAAGCCAACACCCCCTCCCCAATATCATCAAAACAAAATTTACTTTCTATGCAAGCAAAAGACAGGATATGTAGAGAAATTTTAAAATGATAAGAGTAGACAATAAAAAAGTAGATAATGTTATATTGTCTGTGGCTAGACAAACACCATTAGAGGAAGTTGGAAAAAGAATTGACCTTTTCTCTAGATGTCTCTAACCCTATGTCTTTTACTCCAAGACGCCTGTAGAGCTAATTCCCCTTCTTGTTATCTTTCTCATCTGCCATAGTCCAGTCTTATTTTTGCCCCTTAAGACAAAGACTCTTTTGCCCAATTCTCAGTCTTGATAATTTATAGATGACCCATGGACTCTGATCAAATTTCCTAGGCCTATACAAACATAATTCTCATGCAAGATCACTAAAGTACAATGAATTTTTTTTTTCCACACTGAGTCTAATACTCAGTACTGGGATTAACTGGTTATATATTACATATTTTAAAGAGGATGGGGTTGAGTAAATCAATCACTCCACTCTCACTTATATAGAACATAAATTTCCAGTTGCATATATAATCCTCACTTCTTTGTAATATCAACATATCAGTTTTTATGCTCATTAAGTTCATTATAAAATGATGAAGTATACATGTAGGGCCTACTCTAGGTTTTTATAGTAATTTTTCAATTGCCTTATTTCCCTACTTTCAATAGTTTGGTTCTCTCTTCATCTGTAGAAAGGGTATTTCTTTCCCAAGTTAAGTAGGCAGCTTTTGGCCATCAAAATTTACCTTCCTTGGGAGAGGACAGGCAGAGGTAGAGGGAGAAGCAGAGGCACAGTCTCCCAATTTGTGAGTAAACCTCAGAGCTCTGGCAATTTGTGAGTAAACCTCATCATCTGTGTGTGGACATTCCTAGAAAGTATAGTGCCAAGAAATCTGTTTCAATTGGAAGGCAGAGCCAAGATGGTCGAGTGAAAGCAGGGATTCACCTGAGCTCTCCAACAGACTCCTTTAGATACCTCTAAAAAAGTGAATCTGGAGAAATTTTAGAGTGGTGGAATCCACAAAGAGACAAAGTATGGCAGATTTCTAGCCCAAGAAACCTCAAGAGTGGACAGGAAGGATATGTTGCACCAGTCTGGAAGAGGAGTGCAGAGTACATGGGCTGCACCAGTGTAGACCTGATCATAGTGAGGCTGGAGTGGACCCCACAGAACTGAATCACTGGCAGCAGTGGTGATACCCACACCTTTTGGTGCAGGAGGGGGTTCTGTCAGACTTGGGTGAGAGAGAAAGTCACAGTCCTGCTCTAAGCCTGCAGCATCAGGAGGTATTCCTGGGTCTATCAGTTCATTAAGTGAATGTTTAAAAATCACCTATTTAAACTTCTGGGAGCCAAGATGACAGAGAAAAAAGTGAGTTGCTCTCACCCTCCCTTGACCTTGAAAAACCCAGAGAATATTGCCCCAAGATAAATCTTGGAATAGTGGAGCAAGCAGAAAGACAGGGTATGGCAGTCTTTAAGCTCTAACTTGGGAGGCTAGGAGGATTAGCAAGAAGGTGCCCTCTTACTGTGACTGAAGGGGACAAATGCAAGATGGGAGGCATCCTAGCAAGTCAGCAGTAGGCCCCACTTCAGTAAACCAGCAGGAGATCTTGAGCCCCAGGGGGGAGGATCAGGCAAGTGCCAACACCAGGCGTACACTTCCTCCAGCTCAGCACCAGGTAAAATACCAGACCACTACAATATATAACTGCAATAACCTGAGGCCCCAGCATAGAAAACTGGTAACCAGGCCCCAAGGCCATAGCCCAAGAAGTCTAGCATAGAGTCCCCTGGCTCCAGAAACAGAGATCAAATTTAAAAGTAAAAATTAAAAAAGGCAAAAAACACAAGCAAGAAGAATAAAAAAAAAATCGATGCCCATTGATGACAGGGAAGATCAAAATGCAAATTCAGGAGAGGATAACATGGTTGATATACCCACATCTCAAACTCAAAGGGAAGTATGAGTTGGTATCAAGACCAAAAAAACATCTTGGAAGAGCTCCAGAAGGATTTAAAAACTCAAATAAGAGAGGTAGAAGAAAAATTTTAAAATACAATTGACAAAAATGGGGGGAAAAAAGTACACCAAAGAAAATAACTCCTTAAAGAGTACAACTGATCAAATGGAAAAGGAGGTAGAAAAGCTAACTGAAGAAAACAATTTCTTAAAAATTAGAATTGGGTATCTGGAAGCTAATGCCTCTTTGAGAAATCACAAATCAGTTTTATAAAATCAAAAGAACAATAAAATAGAAGAAAATGTAAAATATATCATTGGAAAAGACAACTGACCCAGTAAAGAGATACAGCAGAGATAATTTAAGGATTATTGCTCTACCTTAGAATCATGATGAAACAAAGAGCCTGGACTGCATTTTATAAGAAATCATCGAGGAGAACTGCCCTGAGGTCCTAGAACCAAAGGGAAAAATAGTTATAAAAAAAATCCACCAAACACCTCCTGAAAGAGGTACAAAATAGAAAATGCCAAGGGATATTGTAGCCAAATTCCAGAATGAACAGATTAAGAAGAAAAGCAGCCAGAAAGAAACAATTCATATATCATGGAACCACAATCAAAGTTACACAGGACCTTGCAGCTTCTATGTTAAAAGATCGGAGGGCTTCAGATATGAAATTCTGTGAGCTAAAGGGGCTTGGATTACAACCAAGGATCAACTAACCAGTGGAATTGAGCATGGTCTTTCAGGGGAGGAGATGGACATTCAAAGAAGTAGGGGACTTCCAGATTTTCCTGATGAAAAGATCAGAGATTAATGGAAAATTTGATTTTCAAATATAGGACTCAAGAGAGGCATAAAAAGGTAAACGGGGAAAAGAAAGAAAAAAAAAACATGTTATTCAATAAAGGCAAGCGATTTATATACATATACTGGACAATGACACTTGTAAGTCTTGAGAATTGTATATTTATTATGACATTTAAAAGGGATATACATAGACAGAGAGTGTGGATATAACAGAATTGATATAATGATAAAGATATAATTAAGAGGCACAAAGGGATTGTAATGGGAGAAGGGGAAAGGTGGAGGCAGAAAAAGGTAAATTATATCACTTGAAGAGGCACAAAAACATATTATATAGTAGAGGGAAAGAAAGGAGTGAGATGAGCATTGTTTGAACTTTATTCTCATCAGATTTGGTTCAAGGAGGGAAAAATATACTTAGTATAGAAATCTTACTTGCCCTACAGGCAGTAGGAGGGAAAATTGAAAGAATATGAAGGAGATAGTTAGAAATGAGGGAAGAAGTAGTATAGGAAAAGAGAAGAAAAATGAGGGGGGCTGATAGAAGAGGGGGAAGATTGAGGGAGGGGGTGGTTGAAAGCTAAAGTTTTTTGAAAAGGTGAAGGGAGAAGAGAGAAGAGGATAAACAGTGGGGGAAATAGGATGGAGAGAAAGACACAGATAATAATCATAACTGTGAATGTGAAAGGGAGGAACTCTCCCACAAAATGGAAGGGGATAGAAGAATGGATTAAAATTGATAATCCTACAATATGTTGCTTACAGGAAACACATTTGAAACAGGGGGATACACAAAGGGTAAAGGTAAAAGACTGGAGTAGAAAAATTGTTTCAGCTGAAATTAAAAAAAAAAAAAAGCAGGGTAGCAATCCTATTCCCAGATAAAGCAAAAGGAAAAGTAGATCTAATCAAAAGAGATAAAGAAGGAAATTATATTCTGCTAAAAGGCACCACAGACAATAAAATAATATCAGTATTAAGCATATATGCATGAAATAGTTTAGCATCCAAACTCTCAGAGGAGAAGGTAAGAGAGCTACAGGAAGAAATAGACAGTGAAAGTATACTACTGGTGGAACTCAACCTCCCCCTCTCTGAATTTGATAAATCTAATCCCCCCCCCCAAAAAAAAACAAGAAAGAAGTAAAGGAGATGAATAGAATTTTAGAAATGGTAGATATGATAGACCTCTGGAGAAAACTGAATGGGGATAGAAAAGAATAGGCCTCTTTTTCAGCAGTTCATGGCATATACACAAAAATTGACCATATACTAGGACATAAAACCTCACACTCTAGTGCAGAACAGAAAAATTATTAAATGCATCCATTGTAGATCAGGATGCAATAAAAATTATATGTAATAAAGAGTCATGGGAAGATAGACTAAAAATTAATTGGAAATTAAGTAATCACAAGTCATTCCCCAATTGATAAATGGTCAAAGGATATGAACAGGCAATTTTCAGAGGCAGAAATTAAAGATATCTTTAAACATATGGAAAAATGCTCTAAATCACTATTGATTAGAGAAATGCAAATCAAAACAACTTTGAG
>JAQQSV010020371.1:0-10997 GCA_028646515.1 Pseudochirops corinnae | reverse complement strand
GTAGTAGTAGTAGTAGTAGTGGTAGTAGTAGTGATAGTGGTAATGGTAGTGGTAGCAGTAATGGTAGTGGTGGTAGTAGTAGTAGTAGTGGTGGTAGTGGCAGTGGCAGTGGTAGTGGTAGTAGTAGTAGTGGTAGGAGGAGTAGTAGTAGTAGCAGTGGTAGTGGTAGTAGTAGTAGTAGTAGTAGTGGTGGTAGTAGTAGTAGTAGTTGTGGTAGTGGTAGTGGCAGTGGTGGTAGTAGGTGTTGTTGTTGGTTTCCTATAGGAAAACCAAAGGATTAAGGGGGGTTCAGGCGACTTCATCTTACCTCTGCCTTCTCTCCAAGTGGTGCTCACTGGATACATCTGGACCCTCAATGAGCTCAGACGGATGCCTTGAAACTACCCAGAGATTGGGGGGTGGGTCGGACAGGGCCAATTTGGTGAAAATCTCACCATGCTCAGGCTTCCGCGCAATAGACAGACTCTAGTTGTAAAAAGAAATAAATTCAGGGGCCTGGAGTGGGGGTGGAGGGAGGGGCCTCGAGAAGGCACAGGAAGCCTGGCCTTCCACTGAGCAGCCTGATGGCTGACAGCTGATCTAAGTCCCATGTGTGGAGCTGGGGAGGGCCACAATGATGAAATGTCTGCAGGGGAAGCCCGGTGTCTCTGTGGGGGATGGAGAGTGGACTAAAACCACCAAGGAATTCTCGGAGCCAAACCACACAAGGCTTGGACTTCATCCAAGGGTTCTGCTTTGCTTCTATCCTGGAACTCCCAGCTTTGCAAGTCCCCCTTCTGGCCCCCTGACATGATCACCCCCCACCTCCTCACTGTTGAAAAGGAATGGAGAAGAAATTAAAGAAGAAGAAAAAAGAGGAAAAGAAGGAAGGGAAAGGAAGGGAAGGAAGGAAGGAAGGAAGGAAGGAAGGAAGGAAGGAAGGAAGGAAGGAAGGAAGGAAGGAAGGAAAGGAGAGAGGGAGGGAGGAAGTAAGGAGGGCCTGGAACTTTCCCCTGCTCTGCAGTCTGGGCCTCCTAGTTTCAGTGCCCTCAGTATACAAACCCCCTGCCCACCAGTCCTTTGGCTTTCCCCCACCCACACCCCCAAAGCAGCCTCCTTGTTATTTTAAGGATGTAAGGAACATGAATTCCTGGGGCCCTGGGGACGTGTAATAAACTCTGGTATTAAGAGTTGTCTTCTGTAATTGAGGACCGTTTAGTTAAATGAGTTTACATTACTGGAGATTAGGCAAAATGACTGGCCCAGCTCCCCACTGAGCGGAAGTCCTGGAGAGAAGAGGGTGAGGGCATTGGGCAAAGGACTCATCCTGGTTAATAGGACCATAAGTCTGGCCACAGCTTGGGAGGATGCAGTCAGCCAATGGATATCCAGTTTGCTGAGAAGCCTAAATGAAGCCCCAGGCCCAGAGGTATTACAGAAAGGATTCTGAGACAGACAACAAAAAGAAGTTTGCACTCACTGTGCCAGTCTAATGGAGTCGACACCATTTGCCTCCTGTTGGAGATTTCACTGGTATCTCAATGGCAGCTGGGTGGCGCAGTGGAGAGAGCTCTAGGCTTGAGTCAGGACATTCTCCTTTCAAATCCCACTGCAGACACTAGCTGTGTGCCCCCAGGCAAGACACTTAACTACTCTGCCACAGTTTCCACATCTCTAAAATGAGAAGATTGTACTTGATGGTCTTTTAAATTCCATTCACACTCTAAACCTATGGTTCTCTAATCTGCATACATGTTGTTCCCCCTGAGAGAATGGAAGCTCCATGAGAGCAGGGGCTATTTCATTTTTTTCTGCATGCTTAGCATATAGCACAGACCCCAGCACATAAAAGACACAATGCTTGTCAACTGATGGATGAATTCATCTCACTAATGTGGATACTCCTTCCAACAGTGCAGATTATAACTCCTCCTTGTCTGCTCGTTCTCTATAGTCTTGTTCATAAGCTCCCAGAAATCCTGCAGAGGAGAGCCACCCTCTAGTCTAAACCTTAGGGTCCCCCTCAAGTTCTTTGAACACTTATTGCTGGGATGCCAATGAAGAAGCACCCATCCAGTTTTTCCCTTTTGCCCTGTCACTATAGAAACTCAATTTATGATGGTGGAAAAACTGGAAACAACCTCTATATCCCATAATAGCACAATGGGTTAATTGAATGGCTGCCTATCAATGTAACTTAACTAGGCTGTAACCTGACCAATAGAAAATACGTGAGAAATACAGGTCTTAGCCTAAAGAACGCAGGCAAAGAGAGCAGGGTTAGGTGAATGCCGCAGCTTGACTCATGTGAGGCAAGGAGAATAGAGTTTAAAATGTGCACAGATGAGCCTCGAGCAAAGGACTTAGTTACATTAGCTTGGCTTGGTTTTATTTGATGGTTTTTGTGTCCTTCTCCTCCCCTCCCCTCCCCTTTTTGTTTCAAAATGTGAATATTTTATATCTTGTGCTTTCATCTGGGATCGTACCCTTGGAATACGTAAAGCTTAGTTTTATTCCACATTCTATTTTTTTGTATTTGTTAAGCATGCTATTAAATTTGCAATAAAATGTATAATTTTAAGTCTATATGTGCAGCCCACAAATACATGGACTGACATGAGTCTAAATCTCTGTGACTTCTGAGGCTTTTGCCAACTAAATGAAACTTGTTATGTAAGTGTTCTTAGCCCCTACAAAGGAAGGATAGAGAGCTAGCACTGCTGTCAGAAAGAGGCAGTGTGTTGAGTAGCAAGAACTCTGACTCTGGAGACAGGAATACCTGGGTTCAGGGGCTACCAGCTTTGTGGATTGAGGCTAGGCACTTAACCCTCTAGGACGTAGGTTCCTCATCTATAAAATAAGAGGACTTTCAATGTCAATCAATCCACAAGCATTAAGTGCCTACTGTATACCAGGCATTGTGTTAGGCACTAGGGGGTTCAAATTCAAAATCAATACAGTCCTTTCCACCAAGGAGTTTACCTTCTACTTGGGGGATGGAATGCAAAATGTTCATAGATAAGTATGTACAAGAGATATAAAAAACAAATCAAGTGATTTCAATGGGCACAGGGTGGTACTGACATGCAAGTGGGGGAGAAGGAACCTTTCAGAAAAGGCAGTACTTGAACTCAGTCTTAAACGAAATCATAGTTCCCTGGGAAGTGGTAGAATAGAAAACATTCCAGAAGTGGGGTACAGCCTGTGGCAAAGGTACAGAGGCAGGAGACGAAATAATATGTTGGGGGAGAACAGCAAGAAAACCAATGTGAGTAGAACGGAGCATACAAGACAAACGATGCATAATCCATCTGGAAAGATGGCAGAGCCAAATTGTAAAGGGCTTTAAAAGAAAGACACATGGAGGACTTTGGATATTGTACTCAAGGCAAAAGGAAGCTATAAAAATTTTGGAGCAGGGGAATGATATGGTCAGCCATGGATCTTACAAATATCACTTTGGCAGTCACGTGGAGAATGGAGTGGAGAGGGAGAGACTGGAGGCAAGGAGACCAATGAGGAGGCTATTGCCATAATCCAGGTGAGAGATCATGAGGACCTGAACTAGGCTAGCGGCTATGTAAAGAGAAAGAAGAGGACAGGTGTAAGATGTGATAAGAGGTGGCAAGTGTTTGGATGAGGGGGAGCAATGGAGTGGAGAATAAACAGTCAAAACAAGATGGTGGTAACCTCAAAAGACATAGGAAAATTAGGAAGAAGATGAGTTTGGGGGAAAGTGTGTTAAATCATCCCATATGCCTATGGGACATTCAGATGGAGATGTCGAGCAGGTCACTGGAGATAGAAGAGACAGGTGAAGGCTAAATTAGGCAAATTATGAAGGCATCTGCATCTCCATTCTGGAGAGCACTTTGGAATTATAGCCCAAAAGGCTATAAAACTGTGCATACTTTTTGACTCAACAATATCACTTCTAGGTCTGTATCCCAAAAAGATCTTAAAAATGGGAAAGGATGCTCATGTACAAAAGTATTTCTAAGCAGTTCTTTATGTGGTGGCAAAGAATTGGAAATTGACGGAATGCCCATCAATTGGGAAATGGCTGAATAAGTTGTGGTATATGAATATAATAAAATACTATTGTGCTATAAGAAATGATGAGCAAGCAGACTTCAGAAAAACCTGAAAAGACTTACATGAACTGAGGCTGAGTGAAATGAGCAGAACCAGGAGAACATTGTAGATAGTAATAACCACATTGTACAATGACTAACTTTGAAAGACTTAGCTCTTCTCAGCAATGCAAGGATTTAAGATGACTCCAAAAGACTCACAATGGAAAATGCTGTCTACATCCAGAGAAAAACTTTGGAGTCTAAATGTGAATGGAAGCATACTGTTTGCTCTCCTTTCCTCTTGCTGCTTTGTTTTGTTTCTTCTTTCTCATGGCTCCTCTCATTAGTTCTAAATCTTCTTTACATCATGACTAAAGTGAAAATGTGTTTAATGTGAATGCATAAGTAGAGCCTATATCAGATTGCATGCTGTCTTGGGGAGGGGGCAGGAGAGGGAAGGGAATAAAATGGGAAACTCAAAATCTTATGGAAGTGAATATTGAAAACTAAAAATTAATCAATTAATTAAAAAAAAAGAAATGATTAACTATAGGTCCAAGTTTGAAGTGAAGAAAGTGAATCACATCAGTAGTGACAGCCTGGGAAAGCAGGGACGGCAGAGCTTGCAGGCACTTCAGCTCCAGCCTCACCATTTTACATAGGAGGAAACTTGCCATCACGGAGCTAGCAAAGGGCAGTGTCTGGATTCATACCTTTGTATGGAACAACGGAAAGACTATGGAGGTCAGATGACTTGGGTTCGACTTCCACCTCCTATGCTTGCTACCCATGTGACCTTGAGCAAGTCAGTTAATCTCACTGGGCCTCAGTTTCTCCCTCTGTAATAGGAAAGGGACTGGAAGAGAATGCCTCTAACGTCCCTTCTAACTCTAAATCTATAAGCCCATGACTCTAAGTGTAGTCTGCATTCTACCGCAGCAGTCAGAAGCCCAGGACATGGGTCTTGCTGCCACTTTTTATGGCAATGTGACCTTGGACAAGTCACTTGATCTCTCTAGGCCTTAGTACCCTCTTCTGTAAAACAAAAAAAAGTGACATTTGCACTTTACAGGGGGCATTTCAAGAATTAAATGGGATAATAATTGTAAAGCATCTTCTCAATATAAAGCACTCTACAGATGGAAGCTATTGTTATTATTATCACTCTCTCTTGAAGGATTTATTATCCTTTTCCTAGATGAGTAGAGAGGGAGGATTTTTCCCCCTCTCTAAACTGTAAATGAAAAAGAAAATCTTACTTAGTGAAGGAGCTCCACCTGGGTAAGCAGAGCTGTCCAATTATGAGACCCACACATGTGGCTTTTCAATTTGGGGTCTGTAAAAGCATCAGTGACAATGGGTTGACTGCAGTGGAGGGGGCAAGTGGAGGCTATGATTGCTGTAGCAAGGCTTGCAGGTTTTGTATAAGACTCCTCTCAACCCCTTCCCAGAACATGAATTTCAGATGTTGAGTGTGGACTCCTCAGGGGAAGATAAGGCACCACACAATGCTTTGTGAAAAATCTGGATTTTTCCCCCCTTTTACAGAACTGGAATGTGCAGCTTGGAAAATATATATGTGTGTGTCCTATATATAAATATATATAAATATAAATTTATATTTGTACATGTAAAATCCAAAGCTGGAAAGGGCCTTAGAGTTTCGTCTAGTTAACCCCTTCATCTCATAGAAGAGGAACCTGGGACTCAGAAAAATGATGTGGCTTGGCCAAAGTCATGCAGATAGCAAGGAAAAGAGTTGAGATTCGAATCCAGGGCCTCTGATTCCAGAATCAGTGTTCTCCCCACCATAACTTCTCATGGGTAGTCCCATGTTATCCAATATTATCTGTGACATAATCTCCATGGATATTGATGAGTGAGCTATCTCACAGTTCTCTGAGCTCCTCAAAGCCTACATCCTCCATCATAATTATATTTCTCTAGAGTGGCTTGGACCTATGATCAACCAGTAAATCAATTAATCAACAAACATTTATTAAGCAACAACTGTGTACCAGGCCCTGGATTAGGAGATCAGGATAGAAAAAATCAAACAGTCCTTCCCTCAAGGAGCTTCCACTTGAAATTGTTTCACTTCTATGATCCTGCACTCTAAAATTCCCCTCTTTTTTCAGACTCCAGTGTGATCTCCACCTCCCCTTGTCCCTTATTCCTGCCATGTCTTTTCCTTCACTTCTATCATGACTTCTAGCCCTTTGGTTCCTTGCTAACCTTCCTGTTAATCAACCCTATTCTGGCCTCACTTTTATCCTGTCCAAATCTGGCTCTAGAATCCTAGACTCAGATCAATTGGTGTACAATGATCACTAAGTAAAACTGAATTATATTTGTGATTGAATTAAACGGCAGTGTGGTAAAGTAGAGAGAGTGCTGAATTTGGAGTCAGGAAGGCCTGGGTTCAGCTATTAACCCAGATATTTATTAGCTGTGTGACTCTGGATAAGCCATCTATAATTTCTCAGTTTCAGCTTCCTCATCTATAAAGTGAAGAGGCTGGTTGATGACCTGATGGATATCATCCAGTTCTAAAGCTGTGACACTCTGAATTGAATTCCGTTTATGTTGATGAATTGATCCAAACTGAAAAACCAAGGTCTTTTTTCCACTGGGATTATTTACATTATAAAAGGATTTATGCAAGGTTTGTGTTCCCCCAGTACATGTACGTATTCCCTTGGTACTACTCTGATTCATCCATATTGGAAGTCCCCTCCCCCAATGATTCAGATGATGACCCATCTATCTCGCCTTATGCTGCACATTTTTTTCTCATGTTCTCCCATAGGTTCCCTACAGAGAAGCTCCCCAGAACCCCATGGGCCTGGCTCCAAGCCTTGGAACATTCCACAGGCAACAGTGTAACTGATCAACAAGAATTAAGTGTCTGCCATGTGCCAGGCATTGTTCCAGGCACTAGGGATATAAATACAAGGAATGATACCATCCCTGCCCCCAAAGAGCTTGTTCTAATTGGGGAGACAAGTATGTACATAAGTGTATCTGGCATAAAATATAAAGTGAACAAATAGAACAAACATATACAAAGTAGTTTGAGAAGGAGGGCACTAGCAGTGGGGGAGGGGGAGTAAGGATTCATGCAGAAGATGGTGCTTGAAATTGCATCTTAAAGTCATGAGATGGAGGTAAGAAAGGAGTTCCATTTGAGGTATGAGGTTCAGCCAGTACAAAGGTGTGGAGAGAGGAGATAAAGTGTTTGATCAGAGGGGAAGTAAAGTCCAATGAAGTGTGATACATGGGCTGTCCCTTGGGAATCCTCCTTGCTACCTGGCTGGACAGCCTCCATCCTCTAATTACATGGATGTATGTAATTTGGATTGGATTGGATGATACATTTGGTACCACTTCTTACACAAAAGGCATCAATGACAATATGGTGCAAGCTGCTTTTGTCCACCATTATCACCAATTACTAACTACTTCACTGAGGGGCTAGAAAGGAATCTGGGAAGGGCAAAGAAACTTACCACTCTAGTTTTAGGAGACACTCACTAATTTAAAAAAATATATAGAAACCAAGTAACTCTGCAGTGGTCATATAAGTCAATGAGAAACAAGATTTGATTTACAAATGTCCTAGCATGTGTGGGAGCAGTTTGTGCAATCCTTGATGAGTAGTAAGGACCATGGACAGGGGTGGCTGCAGATCAACCCAACACCCAACTCTAAGTCATTCTTATCACTTCTTATCTAGTAACATGACTTGTTCCTTAGTTATTTGTGCCGTCATGCAATTAACCACCCCCTCTCATTCCATCTTAGCACATACTACATGCAAAGATGAAAACCTTAGTAAGCAGTTTAACTGAATCTGATAAAAATGTAATAAGATGCAAATGACCAGCATAGAAGGTTCTTAATTCCCTTTCACTCCCCCAGGGTGAAATTTCCCTTTCACTGGCTCCTACTGTAGGATAAAAGAAACACATTTCATTTCACTTATTCACAAACCCTGTGACTCTTGCTGGGTGCAGGAAGAGGTGATGTCAGTCATTCCAACAATCAACCATGGCTGGGAGCTGGATTTTTCCCTTGAGTCATATGGCTGCAGAAAGTCTGAACCTCCAGCCCTTAGGCTCTCCTATAGTTCACTTACTATCTCTCCAGCTCACAGGAGAAAGAACTTGCCAGATCCATTGTGATCACCCCTGCTCCAAGCAGCACCTTGTTCATATTTGCTCAGTACTACAGTTATGGTAGGAGATATTTGCTGACTTTTCATGGTTCCAGAAGAAAGAGTATAGCAACAGCAAGAACCTTTGGTCTTCCTCCTTTGTCTCCTCAGCCTGACCCTTTGAAAGTCCACACATCCAGTTATTTCTGTATATACTCTCTGACATGCACAGACCCTGGGAAGCCACTTTCAAGACTCACATGGTCTTTGCCTTCTGAGAGATCTAATCCATGGAAAAAGCCACACAAATCCCCAGATACAAGTCCACTGCATGGAAATTTGATTTCTACAAATCTCTTGAATACGTGTGTGTGTATACACACACATACATATAAAGATGGCATATTCCTCATAAAATTGTTGAGTGATCAAGAAAATACTCTGAGACTCATGAAGAAGGACACAAATTCTGGGTGGTTTCACTATCACTAGAAGCTGAGCCCTAGGTTTAGCAAAGTAGTCAGTCTCTGACGTCAAGGAGCTTACATTCTAATAGGAGAGATAATATGTCAATAACCACCTATATACAAAATATATACAGGTTTACCTCATCTTATTGCACTTTGCTTTATTATGTTTTGCAGATATTATGTTTTCTACCAATTGAAGGTTTGTGGCAACCCTGCATCAAGCAAGTCTATTGGCCCATATTCCCAACAGCATATGATCCCATAATGTCTCTGTATCACATTTTGCTAATTCTCACAATATTTCAAACTTTTTTATTATGATTATATCTACGATCAGTGATCTTTGCTGTTATTATTGTAATTGTTTTGGGGTGCTACAAACTCCACCCATATAAGACATGAATTTAATTGATAAATGTGTGTGTTCTGACTGCTCTACTGACCAGTCATTCTTTTATAGGCCTCCTTATTCCCTGAGACACAACAAAATTTAAATTAGGATAATTAATGGGCCTCTAAGTGTTCAAGTGAAAAGAAGAGTCAATAAAGGCAGAAACTTCATTGCTGTCTTATTTTGAGATATAGGCAGCCCAGCCTTCAGCAACCACCATCTCATCAGTCAGCAGCCATCAATATCAAGTCAAGACCCTCCACCAACAAATAGATTAAGACTTGCTGAAGGCTCAGAAGATGGCTAGCATTTTTAGGAAAAGTATTTTTTAATTAAGGCATACTTTTTTTAGACATAATACTATCTCACACTTAATAGACTACAGCATAGTGTAAACCATAGTGGGAAACCAAAAAATTCTTGTGACGTGCTTTATTGTGATAGTCACTTTATTGCAGCAGTCTGTACCTAAACCTGCAATATCTCTGAGGTATGTATGTGCCTAGAAAATGAAAGTAAATCTCAGAACAAAAACTAGTAGTGGAAGAGACTAGAAAAGCCTTCCTGCAAAAGGTGGGATTTGAGTTGAATCTTGAAAGAAGCCAGAAGAAGTACAGGTAGAGAGGAGAGCAAGCCAGGCTTGAGTGCTAGCCAGTGAAAAGGCAAGGAGCTGGGAGATGGAGTGTTGTTTACAAGGAATAGCAAGAAGGTCAGTGTTGCTGGATTTGTAGAGGGGAATGAAGTATAAGAAGAATGGAAAGTAGGACAGGACAGATTGTGATGGACATTAAACACCAGAGGATTTTCTATTTCATCCTGGAGGTGATAGGAGGTAATAGGGAGCAGTAACATGGTCAGACTTGGGTTTTTAAGGATATCACTTCAGCAGCAGAGTAGAGGGTGGATTGGAGTGAGGTGATTCTTGAGGCAAGGTGACCAGCCAGAAGTTTACTGCAATAGACAAGGTATGAGGAGATGAGGGTTTACACCAAGGTGGTGGCTGTGGCAGTGGAGAAAGGGGACATATACAAGAGATGTTATCAAGGTTGAAGCAACAGGAGTTGGTAACAGACTAAATATATGAAGTGAGTGTGAGAGAGTAGTCAAGGATGATGCTGAGATTTCAAGCCTGGGGGACTGGGGTGATGGTGGTACCTTTGACAGTGATAGAGAAGTCTCAGAGAGAAAAGCGTTTGGGGAGAAAAAGTTCTCCTTTGGACATGTTCTACAGGTACGATCATACAAAAAGGGAAGGGTAAGAGAGAAGGGAGGGGAGAGAGTAAGAGTGGAAAAGAAGAGGGCTCCAAAGTGGTAAGCATTCTTTCAGAAATAAGATTGGAAGCTTCAGAAAGGCTCAATGCACTCCATCACTCTCCTTCCAAATGTCAAGCCTGCCCCCTACCCCCATTACCTAATCAGAGCTGTGATGAAACACTGAGGATAATTCAAGGGTGAACTAGTCCCAGTGTGAAGACTAAGCAAGACATTATTCTCAGAACATCGATCAGAACATCCCTGGCCACAAGACAACCCTGACCCAACCCTGATGCCCTAGTGGAACAGGTATCCAGAATCAGCAGAGGTCTGACCATGCCATTCACCTACTCAAGAAACTCCAGCAGCTCCTAGGATCAAATGCCAACTGCTCAACATTCCAAGCTCCTCACCACCAGCTCCCAACTTCCTTTACTAACCTCATCATTCCCCCTCATGGCCTCTTCATTCTAATCATACTGATCTTCTTATTCTTTTTTTTTTTCTCCTGGGTATTTTTTATTTTATTTTATTTTAAATTTTATTTTAGTTTGCATCATTCATTTCCACAAGATTTTGAGTTACATATTTGCTCCCCATCTTTCCCCTACTCATCACCCCAAAACAGCCATCCCAGTGTATCCCCCCTCCCCCAGTCTATTCTCTCCTAT
>JAQQSV010020370.1:0-10997 GCA_028646515.1 Pseudochirops corinnae | reverse complement strand
TACTGTGGCCACTGTAGTGAAAACTGTGTGGCCATTTTCTGTGATAAGATGTAATGTTGTGAATATTATAATGTTTTGAATGTTTGTCTTGATTTGTAATGGAATAAACAGAGTGTTCACTATATTTTGTAATCTGAACTCTAAAAGCTGTTCACAGTAGCATTCCTTTGGGAATCTGCTGGTGCATGGCATTACAGAGGCCATATTTGAACTCAGGTCCTCCTGACTCCAGGGTTGGTGCTCTATTCACTGCACCACCTAGATGCCCCCAGAAGTTGTCATTTTTAAAAATTATATTGACTTTACTTACCCATGAATGATAAACATCACTCCAATTATTTAGATTTTAAAATAATAATAGCATTCAGTATTTTTTGTGGTCTCTTTTAGCCAGCTGTTGACTCACTTTTCATGATTTTCTTGTATCATTCTCATTTCTCTTCCCAATTTTTCCTCCTCAAAATCCTTCTTGAATTCCTCCATGGCCTGTAATTAGTTCATATTTTTCTTGGAAGCTTTTGTTGCAGGAATTTTGACTTCATTGACTTCTTCTGGTTCCATATTTTGATCGTTTTTGTGCTTCCTCTGCTTGCTTATCTTCCCAGCCAATTACTTGTCTTTTGAGCTCTTTACCATGGTAGAACTCTGCTTCCAGAGTGGAGAGCTGTGTCCCAAATTGCTGGGGTTTTCCCAAATGTTCTCAGAGCTATGAGGAGGGTGCCCTCTTTACAGACACCCCAAGCTCTGGCACATTGGCCACACACCCCAGGACTACTGCCTAAGACCATGATTCAGATCCAAGCAGGTCAAAGCAAGTGTGATTACCCTAGTCTAAATGGTCACTTGGTCCCCCTACGATCTCCAGGCCAGGAGCTCTGGAGGCAGCCATCTGGCAGCAAATACAACCACTGTGCCCCCACCACCTCTTGCCCTGGGGTCAGGGGCCAGACTGTGCTCTTCTGTCACCCAGCTCCAACAGAGTTCTTTACTGACCTTTTACTTTCTCTTTGGCATTTATGGGTTGAAAAGTCTGGAAACTACAACTGTTACTTATGATTCACACTCCTGAAGTCTGCTCTGTCTGGTCTGTACTGTTGGTCAGGGCCACCCCAGGCCAGAATGGCAGGACTCATGCAGGACTCCCTTCAGCTCCCAGTCTGATGTGATAGACCCTTTCTGTCAGCCTGCCAGGCTGCTTTCAGGGGGAGATTTGATTCTCTCTGTCACTTTGTGTGTTATGTAGCTCTAAAATTTGTTTAGAGTCATTTTTTTTTTTACCAGTATTGGAGGTTTTTGGAGCAGGAGCAAGGCCAGGTTCCTGTTTCTACCCTGCCATCTTGGCTCTACCCTCAAGAAGATGGATTCTAATACAAAAATAAATTCATTTAAAAGTTGCCAGATTAATTTCAGTTGCAACAAAAGGTTCTGGGAAGGGATATATAAATACATTGAGTAATCAATTTCAAAACAATGCCTCTCAAGTAAGTTGCTTATAATAAACACTAGATGATCACCTTTTGGCAATGATGTAAATGGAATTCATACCCAGGAATGGATTGGGTTAAAAGGCCTCCAAAATTTCTTCTATTTCTTTGATTCTAATATTTTATTATTTTATTCTATTATGTATATGTTTTTACTTTTATTCCATTCCTTTATCACCAGAGATATTTTGCTGCAGAAGAATCATTTCCATTCTTTGTTCCTTGAATGATCCCTGCTCCCAACTTTCAAAGAAGAAGAGTTTGGCTCTTATTCTTATCACATGAGATACCAGTGTCATCATCCTTCATATATAATCACATGTATAACTGCTTCTTCCTCTTGAGTGCTGAATTTTTTTAAGTGAAGAGATCCTGAGGGAAATTCTGTCTTCCTTTATTTCCTTAAGGCCCAAAGGTCTCTAGAAGAAGAAATAAAGCCTCCTCTTCAACTTATACTGGGAATTTCATGGCATAGAAAGTTGCTATTTTTGTTTTTTCTTGGTAACAAAATCTCCTCAAAATGTCTTCAGTATAGATGTAGATAATAGCCTCACTCTGTAAGCATGACCAGTAAAATGCAAGATAGCATTTTCTGTAGAAACCACCATGTGAATAATTCTTAAAGTATAAAAGATGGAAATTAACCTCAATCAGAGCACTTGGTCTTCTACCCCAACAAAAATGTGGTAAGTAACTAAAGATGATCTACTTTTCCTGAGAAACTTGAGATCAAATATAATTGTGAAAAAAGAATGAAAAATAGCCACGCAAATTTGAGTGGGAAAGAACTTAGAATATTAGTGAATTGAAAGCTCAATATGATTTTATTGTGTGACCATGGAGATGATGACAATGATGATGATAAGGAGAAGGAGAATGATTAAGAGCGATGACCTTAAAAATTTTTTTTAATTCATTGATTCTATTATTTTATCATTCTATGATGTACGTGTTTGTTACCTTAATTCCATTCATTTATCACTGGAAAGGTATTTTACTGGAAGGCAACTGTTTCTGTTCTTCTTTGTTTTCATGATCCCTGCTTTCTACTTCCATCATCATTGCCATCATCATCATCATCACCATCATCATCATCATAGTTAACATTCATATAACCCCTACTACACGCAAATTCTATCTTGTAGATATTTTGAGAGTGGTTGAATAACTTAGTGTTTAAAGTGCTAGACTTGTAGTCAGGAAGTTTTAGATCCAGATCCTGCCTGAAACACTTGGTTAGCTGGGTAACCATGGATAAATCATTTCATTTCTATGAACCTTAGTTTTCTTGTTAAATGGAACTTACAATACAATTGGTTTGCTATGTGGATGAAGTCAAGCACCATATATATGTCAACTCATAGCTCTAGTAAGCATTTGAAAATGGATTTCAATTCAATTTTTCCTGGCCTCAGGCAAAGTTCTGCATCCATTGTTCCACCTAGCTTGCCCAAGAGAGAGAAAGCAACAATGAATTGAAATATATGGTGAATGGAGAGATAAGAAATGATGAAAAAAGAGATGGAATGATCATAAAAGATAAAATAGAACTTTTGAACATATAAACAATATATATAATATGTAATAATATATAAACTTAAAAGCATTACCATAAATAAAATAAATGAAGATAGAATTATAAGCAAAGTGGTAGAGTTGGAAAAATATTTGAAAAATATGTCTGATATACAAAATATTTTAGAAATTGACATAAATATATAATAGTAAAATACATCCCCCAATAGTAAGTGGTCAAGGGATATAAATGATTTGTTTTAAAAAGAAGTATCAAAGGTATAAATATCTATATGAATACATGTCCCAAGTAACTAACAGTAAGAAAAATTAAAAATAAAACAACTCAGAGGTTTCACCTCATTCCATGCAAATTGACAAAAATAAAGAAAAAAAATGGAAACAGTCAATGTTGTTGAACTCTGAGAAGACAGGCATGTTGATGTATTATTAATAGACCTGTAAAGTGGTCCAAGATTCTGATTTCAGTTTGGAATTATGAACAAAAATCATTGAACTGTCGATCCCTTGAACAATATCACTACTGCATCTGTGCACAGAGAAGTCAAACAAAGAAACAAACATTGAACATATACCAAAATATTTGCAGATTCATTCTTTGTGGTAACAAAAAGGTGCTTAATAATTGTGGAATAGCTTTAAATATTGGTGTCTGGATATAATTAAATGCTCTTTTACAATAATTAAGAATATAAAGAATTCAGAGGAAGGAGAAGTTTATGTAAATTGATTTAGGATGATAAAATCAAGCTCATGGTAACATTATATAAAATGATAATAGCAATGTAATAATAAAAAAAATATAATGGAAGGAAGTTAAACTGTGAGTAACTGAAAAACCTTTGAAATTCCTTGAGAAGAGACCAGGAAGGATATATCTCTCTTGCAGCAGAGAGGCAGGGTACTACTAGGACAGAATATTGTATACAGTCAGATTTTCTGTACTGGATGTTTTTGCTTAATCATGGTGTTTTTGTCACAAGGGATTGTTTGATCTGTAGGGGATAAGTGGAAAACAATTGCAATATAAAGATGAAAGGCATCAATAATTTTTTTAAGAGCATCTGATTTTGTCCCTAGCAAATATTGGAAGGACTGATAATGATAAGCATTAGAAATATCTAGAAAGTTGCCTTAATGTATATAGTGCTAAGTATTCTTATAAATCAAAACTATGATTATATAATGAGAATTTCAAGTAAAAAGAATGGACTTAATAGCCAGGATTTGTATAGAACATTTATATAAAGTTTGCAAAATGTCTTACACATATTATCTCATTTTATCCTTACAACAACCCTCAGAACAAGAATAATAAGTGTTTTTATTTTCCCCACTTTAAGGATAAGGAACCTGAGACAGATCGAAGGTAAGTGACTCTGAATCTTTATATTTACTGGCTGAGGTAGAAATAATACAATTCATATAATTTATGTTTTTTAAGAGAGAGTTGTACAAGAACAAGGACGTGCTTAGCTAAATACTGAACTTGCAAAATCTGTTAGAATGAGTTCTACAAGTTGAGAATATAATTGTTAACAATATATCTAAACAAATATAAATTCCTGAAAGAAGAATGAAAATGGAATAGAAATTTATAGCTGTTTTAGATCCAATGGGACCTTTTATGCAGCCTAAAGGTAGCTAGATGACCCAGGGGATAAAGTGATATGCCTGGAGTCAGGAAGACCTAAGCTCAAATTCTTCCTCAAACACTTCTGTGTGACTCAGGGTGCATCATTTAACCTGCCTTCCTCAGTTTCCTCAACTGTGAGAGATATAATAGTACTTATCTCACAGAGTTGCTTGTACAATTAAATGAGATAATAAGCATAATGTGTTTAACAGTGCCAGGCATATTTGTTTTTTGTTCAATTGTTTCAGTCATGTCCAACTCTTCATGACCCCATTTTGAGGTTTTCTTGGCAAAGATACTGGAGAGGTTTACCATTTGCTTCTCCAGCCTGGAACATAGGCAGACAAGGTTAAATGATTTGTACAGGGTCACACAGCTAGTAAGCATCTGAGGTCAGTGTTCAACTCAGGAAGATGAGTCTTCCTGAGGCAAGGTCCAGTACTCTATCCACTGTACACCTAGCTATGCAATGCATAGCATATAGTGCAGTTTTAATAAATATTTGTTCTTTTACTCCCCATAGAAATATTGGCTCTTATTTAAGGAAGTAGAACACATGTATGTGACTATGAAATGTGTAGTGTACTAGCTTTGTGCGACTAAGGTTTAGTAAAGGTATATAGATCACAGGATTTAAAGGAGATGGAGGAACTGGAAGGTTAGGGTATTTGGGGGAGTATTGATATTAATAAGCTAAGGAGTATTTCTTTGCTCATTAGAAGAAGTAAGGAAGGGAAGTCAGAGACAAGAGCCCTCAAAAAATCTGTGGTTTTAAGAATCACCTACATTATCATGAAAGCATGTGACATTCTTATTTTTTTGTTCCTTCATGCAACTTATACATTAAATCTTTCAGTCTTGGTGGATCAGATCTGAAGTTCAGTTGGATGCAATTTTAAAGATATGAATTAATGTGAAAATTAAGGACGTCTTACCCTTGTGATAATAGAAAGCCATCCTTTTAATCTGTCAGCATGATTTGTTGTGGTCCTGTTGTCTGGCTGTAGACAAGCCAAGGAAGATGACATGTTTAAACTTTCAGTAATTAAGGTATAAAGTAAAAAATACCTGATGTCTTTGATAAATGCAAGCTTAAGTTAATATATTTTTATATCTTCATATATAAATGCATGTTTATATGCATACGAACATTTAATACAATGGATACATCATCTCACACAAGTGATTAATTCTCCAATAATGCAGATCTAAACCTATCCATAACTGTTCATCCTGTATAACTGTTCATATCCTCCAATTATCTTGACAGAAGGGGTCCACCTAAAATGCTGGGCTCTTCCTTTGAATTCTTTTGACCTCAAGTTTCTATAACAGCACATGAACCATCAAACTATTTTCTTCAATTTCTCCACATAACCAGCCATCTGTTTTTTGGTCCTAAATTTATTTGATGACATCTTTTACACTCATTATGCTCTGTAATTCCTTGCTTGCAGTGCCCATTACAGACCTATCCATTGTCTGGATGCTGCTCAACTTTATTTTTTTTCTTATTGTCTCAGTCATTTATGTACCACATCAATTGTCTGATGAATACTTACTCTGTTTCCAGTTCTTTGCTGCCACCAAAAATATATCAACTAATATGTTAATATATATTGGATTTTCCTTTTCAAAAAAAATCTACATTTCCTCAATTTTATGTTAAAACAATTTTAAAATTTGCGTGGTCTTTCTTCCAGTCCCACCTCCCTGATAAGGCAAGAGATCTTATATAAGGCACATATGTGCATTTTTGTAGATCTTTATATATATATATATATATATATATATATGTATATATATATACACATATATATATATGTATATATATATACATATATATATGTATATATAGTGTATGGGTCACAACTATTAACCAACTTTGTGCTCCATAGGTTTCACAGGGTGACTGCCAGGAGTACACATTTGTCTATGTAACTTTAAAGGAATGTGAATCAGATCTGAGATCATCATAGGCTTCAACATTGACATCTTTATAGGTCAGTGTGGAGACCATATATTGCTAGATTAACTTTTGACTGAAATCTTAAAACTTTTCTTGAATCAGAAAATATGGGTCAACTTCTATTTTACCTAATTAGACTTTTCCATTCCTGCAGATCATCACTCCAACTCTCAAAGGACATGACTTCAAAGAATCACTCTGTAGTGACTGAATTTATCATCATGGGATTAAGTGACCAGCCAGAGCTCCAACTCCCCCTCTTCATCCTGTTCTTAGGAATCTACATTGTCTCCATGGTGGGGAATTTAGTACTGATTCTATTAATCAGAATCAGTTCTCAGCTTCACACCCCCATGTACTATTTTCTCAGTAACTTGTCCTTCATAGATCTCTGTTACTCCTCTGTCATTACCCCCAAAATGTTGGTGAGCTTTGTATCAGAGGAGAACATCATATCTTACTCAGGGTGCTTGACCCAGTTCTTTTTCTTCTGTTCTTTTGCTGTTTCAGAGTGCTACTTGCTGACAGCTATGGCCTATGATCGTTATGTTGCTATATGTAGCCCCCTTCTCTATCATAGCGCCATGTCCCAAAGAGTCTGCTCTCTGCTGGTGTCAGGGGTATATACAATGGGAACTTTTTCAGGTCTGATTCAAACAGCCTACTTAGCCAGACTGCTTTTCTGTGAGGACAATGTCATCAGCAATTACTTCTGTGACATCCTTCCTCTCCTGAAACTTTCCTGCTCTAGCACTTACATCAATGAGCTTCTGATGATGTTTCTTGTTGGATTAAATTCATTGGTGACCATGTTACCCATTTTCATCTCTTATGCTTTTATTTTCTCCAGCATCCTCAGTATCCACACTGCAAAAGGGCGATCAAAAGCCTTCAGTACCTGTGGTTCTCATCTAGCAGGTGTTATCATCTTTTATGGGTCCATTATTTTCATGTATTATAAACCAGTGTCTAATTACAATGTAATCCAGGAAAAGGTAGCTTCAGTGATTTATACTATGGTGATCCCCATGCTGAATCCATTGATCTACAGTCTGAGGAACAAGGATGTGAAGGAATCATTGAAGAAAGTCATGAAAAGTGAGGCATTGCCCTGATCCATGCAATAATTGACAAAAATCAAAATTCATCTTGATTTTCTATTTTTCTTTCCAATTCTCCTCAAGAAAAGGGTCTTGCTTGTGCATAATTGAAACATAGGTGAAACTAGGACTTTTCATGCTCTATTTCCTGTTCTGTTAGTCTCATCCTATTTTGCTTGTCTTTGCAGTATGGCTGCCTAGTAGTCATGTGTGATTATGCTGCTTAGATGCCACTGTCTAGATGCTCTACCAAAATATCCCATTCATGTTAGTCTTCCAATTTCCCACTCCTCTCTCAGAGCTAAATTTTCATATACAAATGCTATTTGAAAAGCTCTTGTCTCAATCCCTTGGCACAGATCAAATGAAAGCTAATAAATCACTCCATGCTAAGTTGGTAAAGCTTGATAATGATTTTCTACTCTGTTTTGTCCATAACAGGGTGGATTAATATTAATGAATACATATTTTTCAGAATTTCTTTTTAGTGATATTTCAAAAAAGTAAAAAACTTACTTCCTACTGAAATCTTCAACAGGGGGACACATTATGCACTTCTATGATTATGTGATTCTGGGAGATAAAAATAAAGAGCAAGAAAGCTTCATTCCAAAACTGTTTATGATGTCATGGAAAACCATCTCATTCCTGCCCACAATGCTACAAATCTCCTTCCTTTAAAGCAGACCAATAGACTTTCATTATGAATGTAAAGCAAAAATCTCATTCCAGCATAACTGCCCCTCCTGGCTAACGTCAAACAATAAAGACATTGCCAAGTAATAAAAATTACAAGAAAAATAAATAACAGAAGAAAAATAAGAAAATAAACAGGTATCTGTCCTACATAAGTACTGTTGCATAGTCACAAACTATTCAAAGTACATTCAGAACTGATATCTCCCAGCCCAGGCTATGGAGAAGGCAGGCAAGTGTGGAATGGGGAGGTACCTGGTAATATAAATCCATTTAGAAGGAAAGGGACTTTAAATTGCTATCCATTCTCACCTCTCTTTAACAAGAGGAGAAATAGTTAATATACTTGTTATAGAATATAACACAATAGAAATAATCATTAGATCAGAAATTAAAAACTAAAGACAGACCCAAATGTAGACTTAACAATGAAATCTGAAGTAAGGAGTAGGTCCAAGAATATGAACCATAAAAACAATTAATAATTATTTGAAAGAAAATGATAATGAAAAAGCAACATTATCAATATCTCTGGCAGTTAAACTGATCCTTAAAGAAAATAAAATCCTATCTCTACCAATAAAATATCAAGAAAGAATTAATGAAATAAATTTTCATTTTAAAAATTGGTAAACCAACAAATAAATCTAAAATAATCATAAAATAAAAGACATTAAAATTAGCAGAGAAATAGTTCAATTCAAAACAAAAAATACATAGAAAAATTAAAGAAAAGTAAAATTTTGTACTTTGCAATGACTAATAAAATTGACAAACTTTTAACTAATCTGATTAAAAAGAAGAGAGCAGAAAATCAAATAGCCAATAAGCAAGATGAAATCACAACACAATCAGAAGAAATTAAAGTAATCAAAATATATCATGTACAGTTATAGGCTAACAAACTGAGAACATAAAAGGATATGTAAAAAAAAAAAAACAACATAAAATACTTAAACTATTAGAAGACCAGATAGAAATCTTAAATAACCCAGTCTCAGAAAAAGATCAAATTGTAAAAGAATTGTCAAAGGGAAAAAAAAATCTCCCGACCATTATGGATTCATAAGTAAATTTTATCAAACTTTTAAAGAACACTTGATCTTATACTTCACCAATTATTCTCCAAAATAGAGAAAAGTTACCAGATCACTTTTGAGAGAAATGTAATACTAATAATTAAATTGGAAAGATAAAGAAAGATAAAATATGAAAATTAAACTATATGACAATATCCTTAATGATCATTGGCTCAAAAGTTTTAGACAAAATCATGAAGGCAGAATAAAGCAGCTCATCACAGAAATCGTTCATCATGATTGAGATTTACAGTAGGAATTCAAGGACAGTAAAACATTAGAAAAATAATCAACATAATTAATCATATTAAAACCAAAACATTCAAATCACATGAACATCTTAAGATATAGGAAAAGAATAATACCTATTTATGCTTAACACTCTACAAAAGCCTAGAGGGATCTTTTTTTTTAAACCATAAAAATGATCTAAAATTAAAATCAAATATCATTTGAAAGGAAGCTATATTAGAAACTTTTCCCAATAAATAGAGGAGTAAAGCAAGAATGATCACTCTCCCCACTTTTATTTGAAATAGATCTAGAAATACTAGCAATAGCAATAAGAAAAGGAAAAGGAATTGAAGGAATAATAAGAGATGACATAAAACTATCTGTTTGCTGATAACGTGTGATTTTTTTACTTCAAACCCCCAGTGAATCCATAAACGTAGTATTTCAAATAATTCAGCAAGCTTACAAACTTCAAAATAAAATCTTAAAAATAAATCATAATTCTATAGAGTAACAATGAATCATGAGAAGCAACAATAGAAAGGGAAATTTTGTTCCAAACAATGACAAAAATGCATAAAATACCTGAGTATCAACCTCCCAATAATAAAGGGCTCCTTAAAGAAATAAAGAACAACCTAAACATTTAGTGGAGGAATATTCAGTGCTTGTAGCTAGGTCATTTTAATATAATAAATTATGAAAACTAATTTGCACTTTGATGCTATACCAACCAAATTATCAAGTTCCTTATGGAACTGGACAAAATAATAACAAAATTTAGTTGCAAAAACAAAAGATCTAGAATTTCAAGGTAAATCATGAAAAAAGCTTACAGTAGAATAACATTTCAAGATTACAAGCTATATTATAAAGCAACAAGCATCAAACATTAAAAAAATAGTGATAGATCAATATAACAGACTAGACAAGAGAGATTCAGAAACAATATATCTCGATAAACCAGTGGTTGACAAAGTGGAAAACCTAAGTTACCCATTGAAAAAGTCCCTGTTTGATAAAAACTTCCAAGAAAACTAGAAAGCAATCTAGCAGAAATTAGGCCTAGACCCAACCTTACCGCATTCTATAATAGTTTCTAAATTGACACATGACCTTAATATTAAAGATCATCTTATAAAAATTAGAAAAAAATCATATATCTCTCATAGCTATGGGTGAGATATGTATTTTTAAACAATCAGTAGACAGAGGCAATTAGTAAAGATAAAACAAAAAACTTTGATTACTTGAAACTGAAAA